>JAABUG020098659.1:0-46137 GCA_011319215.2 Scortechinia acanthostroma
AATCCTAGGCTAGACACAGTCCGCAGTTGAAAACCTTTCTGCACTCGTCCCCCATCGGCTCCATTGTCATATCACTGAAATTACAGAAGCTTCAGAGAGGCAAGGTCAACTTTCCCACCTTTGCTTTTCCGTCCCTTCTTCTTCGACTTCTTTGTAGATCTGACGCTTGATTTGCCTTCTACCTCTGCATAAGTCGGTTCCATTCCATCACCAGCCTCGTCCAGAGTCTCAGGAAGGTCCACTCTTTCGGTCGACGAGTCAGAAACCTCAGATTCGTCCGTATCTGAGGCTATCTCATCGCATATAGATCCATCACTACTCTCCCTAGTCATGCAGCTAGCGGCCAAGAGAGGATCGAAGCTACCTTCTGTAGGCCAAATTAGTCTCTTATGACAACTTGGGGCCCAGTAATGGCTGACATACCGTCGGTCTTGGACCGAACGAACCGCTTACAGGTCTCGGAGCCTTTGCTCAAGATCGAGAGTTCCTTGTTCAGCTGCTCACGAATGGTCTGGCTCTCCTTCGACTAATACTCTATCCTGCCTGCTTATCCGCCATCTTCACAACTAATCATCACCCCAGGGCGTACAGTAACGAACCGAGGTACCCTATGGCAAGATCTATGCTTAAGCTTGTTTGTAATATGATAAGTGGTGGCGAACTTAGCCCCTATTAGAACCTCTCGTAGCTAAAAACAGTCTAGGCTCATCTGACAATGTCCACCGCACTAAATATGACAACAGCATCAGAGATCATCTACTAATGGATTATGATTGACTTAATGATGATCTAGAAGCTGCAATAGCACTTTTAATGTATGACAAGAGTTATCATCTCATGATATAGCATTACCGAATGTGTCTTCTTCCAAGCTGTTTAATGGATCATGAGACCTGAGTTTGAATATAATGGCATTATTAGGAATCATCTAATAACTGATTCTTATTAACATGATGACCTAGAAGGCTATATGCTTTTCATGTATGCTGAGACTCTAAACCGTGGACGAAGGAGAGCTCATCACCCTCCGTACAACGCCGCATGATCGTGGCGCTCGCTGTCTATACCATTGATGTCTCAGAAGAAAACTTCCGCAAAACTCTTAACGTCGACGTATATGGACCCTAATTCCTCCATCAACACGTTATCGACGTACTTGCGATGCTCAGACCGAGTTGACAAAGCTGCTTGTCGTATGCAAATACGGCGTCTGGCCTAGGAAAGGAAGCGGCCTCGGAGGCGGGGTCGGTTCAACAACCACCGCATAAGCTTTACGCCAGATAATCTCGTCTGCTTCGGCATCTAAAACACAATCCCGAAAACCAGGGAAATACTCGCGACACTCCTCTTACGAGGGGTCTGAATGAGGAGACAGCTAAGCCTATCAATGAGCCTCCAGATGCAAACAGCTATGTTTGCCCCCTCAACGCTTGTGGACTTCGATTCTCCAGTTCGAGGCTTCTCTCAAGCCACTACAGGAAGGCCCATTTGATGACAGACTGCTGCTCTTAGAATCACTCCGAGTAAGCCCTGGCGTTGCCTCGCCGCTTCCGCGTGTGGTGCCGTCTTCTAATGCGAGTATACGCACGGTTTTCGTACCTGGTGGGTAAGGGTACCGAAGAGGTGCTTGATCAGTGCAAGGAGCTAACAGTCAAAACATTCAGACAGTGGTTGGAATGAGCAGCAACTTGTTCATTGCAATGAAAGCATATTCCCAAATCCGGACGAGTTCATTCCTGACCGCTGGTTGAATGATAAGTCAAAAGATCTGGACAGATGGCTACCTTCCACCTTCTCTAAAGGCCCGCGAAGCTGTCTAGGTTCGAAGTAAGCTGCCTAATTCTACAAATATACCCGTGCCATGAGCAAGGGGAGGGGGAGGAATTGAGATTGACCCTCTTTTGCCCACCTTTGCAGCCTTGCCTGGACATTTGATGCCCTAGGGAGAGTTGCACGGACTGGAAAGGCGGATGTGGACTCTAAGAACTCTGCAGACTACCCTATGGATGCCAATCCACAGATACAAGGCCCCTGGGAGGATGATCTTTTGAAATAACTTTCATCAAACCTAATCAGTAAATGTATACTAATGATAAGCCCAAAAATGTATGAGTCTGCAGGGCAGAAGGGCGAGTTAACCTTGCTGGTCCACTTGTGCCCTTCGCCACATGATGCCGACGGCGATCACTCGAGGCATTAAACCTAATGTGAAAAACCGGTAACTTTAACTATGCCAACCACTACAGATTCGGGACTGAGTCCTATGTCTACGTCATGCATAAGTTTTGCTTTCCTCCGCCTTTAACACTGCCGGGAACAGTTCCACTTTCAGGTGACGATTAATTTGGTCCTCAGTTGAGATTTTATTGTACTGGGAAAGATTGGCAAGAAGCTGTATGACAATATTGGCTTAATGTTTAAATTCTTTGTGAATGCAGTGGAATGTAAACGCATCGACAGGTAGCAGTGTTCTAGACCACAATAGTGACAAGATCATGACAATGCATACATCAGATGCGAGGTCGTATGACGATTTCTTCTCCCTTATAATTTCCTCTCGCCCGCTGTGTTTGAGCTCAGCGAAACGAAGGCAAGCTTGATTTCATTCTGCTACAGTCAAATGGGAATTTCCATTCCAATTATTCTACGAAAAAAAACCATTCGGTCTATGTATCTCTAACAAGTCTGTTCTGATTTAAGTCAACAAGTTTCATACAAAATTCATCATGCCGTGGTCTAGCACCATTTCAACACTTGATGTGGTCGCCATCCATGCCGCCCTCCTTCCTACAGACAACGGGGACGGCCAGATCATACTCTTCGGCGGCGATGACCACCACAGGCCAAGTGCTCCTCCAACAGGCAAGAATTATGACCATACAAGAAGCTTCAACTGCCGCACAACACAGCCACTCCAATATATCCAAAGTCCTCCCTGGGATGTCTTCTGCTCTGGTCACGCTTTGCTCGGAGATGGTCGTCTCCTAGTGGCCGGCGGGACTGCGGCCTTCGAAAAAGATGCGCCTCCCCCCCATAAAAATCATCACTTTGCCGGGCACCGGAAATGTGCAACGTTCACTGAATCCAGCACCTCATTTACTGAGGTCGCTGATATGATGCCTCAACCGCTCACTGCTGGCACGGGTGGAGGCCGATGGTATCCTACGCTTTGCACGTTGGGCACAGGAGAGATTTTGGCCTTAGAGGGACACCCCGGAGGAGACGATACTCGCCATGCAAATAACACCCCTGAGCGCTATCAGCCGCTTGCTAATAGCTGGGTCGGACTTCCGGCTATCGGCGAGCCACGTTTGGGGGACCCATTGTTGTATCCTCGTTCCCACTTGCTAAACGATGGGGATGTGTTTATCTCTTCAGGGATTCCCAACTATAACACCAACATCAAAATAAACCCTTATACTGGTGCTGTTGTTACGCTGGGAAGTCTCCCGGATGACGGTGACAACGCCGCCGAATCTTATTGGAGTTTTCATCTGCCATCGGTTCTTCTACCGTTAGTGCCGGGGGACGGTTACCAGTCCCGCATTCTGCTTTGCGGCAAAACGCCTTCCCAGTTGTATGATTTTACCCATCAGAATCTAGGATGGCAAACTGTCCTTCGCGACGCCCAGATGGACAATGTCGGCCGCACTCATGCTTGTGCTACGCTTCTGCCAACAGGTCATGTGCTCCTTACCGGAGGTGCCGATCCAAATGATGACCAAAAGTCGACAGGGAACAATCCAGAGCTCTATCATACGCCTTTAGACCCTGTCAACAAAGCATACAACGCAGGAGTCGGCAGCTGGGAAACCCTTAACGACCCCGCCACCCTGTTGCGGAACTACCACTCCACGGCGCTTTTGATGCCCGATGGACGTGTATGGACTGCGGGTGGGAACGGCCCAAATCAGCCAGGAGAAGAAGCAACCACAAGCCAGAAACAAATTGAGATTTATCAGCCTCCATATCCGCAGGGGCCGCGACCAACCATCTCAACCTGTCCTCCGTTCGTTGCCTTTGGACAGCAATTTACGTCGGGGGTGCCTTCAGCAGGTAGCATTCAAAACGTAGTCCTCATGCGATGTGGATCATCTACGCATGCATTCAACCCAGACCAGCGCTCGATCTGGCTCGAGTTCACAAAAGCTACGGATACGTTGACCGCAACGGCTCCACCAAACGGCAATATTGCCCCGCCAGGGAACTATATGGTCTTCGTCATTGACACCAGTGGCCGCCCGTGCGAGTACGCCAAGTTCATTCGACTTGGCGAGTCTGTTTCCATGTTCACCAGTCACAACAAAATATCCTAACTCAAAGTCCAGGTCCGGCATGACCACCTATCGATAAAGGGGATTCCATTGGCCAGTTAAGATTCCTTGCCAAGCACAGCAAACGAACCGAATTTGGAGTGCTGGACCGGGCAACTGAATCGACGAGAGAGATGGGGATTATTCCAGATTCTCCAGTCTCTTCGCCTCCTTGTTCATGATATTGACAGTTGCATTGATTTGCTCCGAGTTCTGCATCACCATTCGGTCTCGAATACTCAAAAATGGCAAGCAAAAAGGGTCATGTTTAAGATCCCATGTCGCTGCCTTCCTTTTACTCCGTGCAGGGGGGCGGACTACCCTGTTCCCTCCGCGGAGAGAACCCATCTGCTGTGCCTTACTATCTAGTCATTCACTTACTCTCCTTACTTGAAATGTGGAGAACACTCCAAAGTAACCTGCTGGCATGTCCTCCCGGCATGTCCTCCCGGCATGTCCTCCTCGCTCTTCTCTTAGCGGAGGTCTTAGCGGAAAATATCCAGTGGTGGAAAGAAAAGAGAAGGCAAAAAGATTTTCGTGACAACGCTAAGGGAGATAACCAGAATAGGCAGGTGGTATCAGGGTAGGACCACTAGCACACCTTGATGGCTAAGTTTCACCTATCTCCAGCGATGGCTTTGGCAATTCATAGGGGCTAGAATAGTGGCCAATTTTAGCATTGTCGGCCGACACTAGGATGTTTAAGTAGTTGCTGTTATGCAGCAGAACATCCAAAACGCGATATATTTGTCGCCCCTTGCAACCTTAATAACAATGAGTTTCCAGAGTGATGTACCAAGAGTCTTGAGAAAAGTTAATCTGCATGTGAGGATAATGCTGGTACGGACGAGGTAAAAATCCACAGCTGCTTTAGAGTAATGGTTCTAGGTCCGGGCAGCGAGATAGTGACAGTGAAGCTGAGAGCGGACACTGCCAGCTGTATGTGTCTTTGGTTTATTCATTTGGCGTGAAGGTTGACTAGATCACGTGACAAAATGAAAAGGGCAATGGATCTAATGCCTCGCGCTAACTGGTTAACTAGCAACTTTCTGGCAAGAATGGAGCTAAACCTGCTTTGCCCCGATATATTCCAATTATGAGTGTGACTGATTGGCCCAGGTTACAGTGCACCATATTTCGGATTCGGAAAAGCACTAAGCTCTAGTCCCCCGCAGCCGACAAGTTGGATTTACTACACGTTGCAAGACTTGGTATTGTTTTTGTATCCAAGCTGCGGCATGCTTCGTATCAACCAACCTTACGTCTTCCGGCGATATATCGGCCATGCTAGGAGAAGCCAGCAACGTAAAGGCTCTACTGGTTTTTGCAGAGGCATCTCGAAGGTTTCGTAGCCGCGGACCAAGGAGCCCGCAAGGATAGAACCAAAGGCAAATGGCCCACGCTGGCCCCTAGGCGAGGCTAAAGTTCGCCCGTAAGAGATACAACAGTCAGATATAGTTGTAGTAGCCCGCATATCGCTTCTATTTTGCGAGGAGACAGGGTAATTGAATTCATCCATCCAGCCGTCTAGTCCAATTATACTGTATTTCTCGGTCATATTACCCGGCGTCTTCTCTTTGGTGATTTTGCAGTCACGGTTCGAAGCAAGGCGCATTCAGTAACGCTATGTTTTAATAGGATAGTTATATTTAAATAGGCATACGAAGAACAGCACTCTACTCAAACTCCACTGGCTAGCGGCATTAAAGCTTACGGTCGATGGTTGTATATCTTCGAACAGGGAAGGCCTTCCAAGGCCAAAGCCCAGAGATGCAGGTCAAGACGCCACAGATGCCCATGCACGTCTCCGACCTTGCAAGTATGCCACAATTTACGATGTAGCGTTACTGAATGTTGCTTCGAACCATGTAACTGATCATGAGACTCAATTTAGAAAGGATGACGAACCTAACCAACAGATAGAAGCGAGATATTGAAGAGAATCTCTCTCACACAGACTTTACGTTAAAGACACAGGCTGAAAACAAGAATTTCAGTCAACTCCCTAGGGTGTCTCTGCGTCTTCAGTTGATGAAGCACTTGAATTTGAATGCCATGAAATCATTCTTAATCTTCAGTTGATGAAGATCTGCTCGGCTACATTAGCCGGAGTGTGATGCCGTGTCGTAGCTTGGCGGGGTGACAACGGAAACGTCCAAGGAGGTCTTGTAGTTCCCGGTCATATCTTGTTCATTTTCGGGTGCGTACCACGGACGAACTGGCTGAAGGTTTTCGATGATTCCTGTTGCAGTCGTTTGAGAATTGAAGCCGGCCCAGGGTACCAGTGGGCTGAGGATCCCCCAGATCGGCTGGCCGCTGTTAATATCACCCTTGCCAGTTGTTCCGCAGTCGGTATTATAAACATGCTTGGGATCAAGCCGCTCCTCATGGCCTGGCTGGAGTTGCCACATAGCCCAAAGCCGATCGACATTTGAATGCAGAAGAAACACAAACGGGTCTCGGAAAGAAAGGTGCTGGCGGGCGAGATTTCCCCCAATATATAAATGTGCTCCAGTATGAGCACCCTCAATGCCATCTTTTAACTGTTCCCAGGTATTTGCATTCACTATATCTTTATCCTCCGGCCAGCTTCCTTTTCCTACCCGCGGAGAACCAGCTGGTTTGTCTCTTTTCAGCGTCTTAGGAGGGTCCGCGGGATTAGAATTTAGAGGGTATTTCGAGGTAGATGGATCATTTGGGTCAGGTTTATCGCTTGAAAAAATGGGGGCGGTATCGCTGCGAAATTTCCCATCTACGGCATTGGGATCGTAGAAGCCTGCCGACAGGAGTGGCTCACCGACCGAACCTTCGTTCACGGTGCCATCGGCGTTCCCCATAAAATCAGCATCAAAAAGGTTGACAACTCCGCCTTGGCCATCAGGCATAGAGGATGGATCGGAGTTCCAATCCCAATAGTGCAGTGACAACTCTGGATGGATCGTTCTTAGCAGGGCTTCATAGCGGTTGCACAACTCCCGATGCCACGGAAGGAAGGCCGGACATCTATGTACATGAGAGCTTTGGTGAATCTCATCTTGTTTAAACCAGTATGAGACATGACCTGCAGGGAAATCGGTTCTGGAACCGGTAGGGCTGTAATAAATCCGATTCAATTGTTTCACTGCGTCAATGAACAGATCACGTTCTTCTTTGCTGACTTTCGCAATGTCGCGACGAATTCCGTCACCGAGTACCATGGTATAAATTCGTGGTGGATTGCTGTGCTTTCCGTGTGAGAAACGAGACACACGCCTTGTGTGCAGGTAGAAAATAAGCTGAGGGACGGGTTTGATTGTTGGGGAGCGTTGCGTGAGTGTGCTGAATGGGAAAGGTTGAAAATGATGGGCTTGCCGGACGTGAGGTGTAATTTATAGATTTTCTACAGTTGGGCATCCAAGCATGTAAGGGTCGCATGCTTAGCTGTGGATACACTATACCGTCCTTTGTCTCAAGATTTGACCAGTAGCTATCAGCCCTAGCAATACTGAATGTTATAGATTGGGGCCGACCACCGCCGAACTAATGTGGCGCATTAATTGTATATCATAGTGACATGTCTGAGGTGTCATGCGCATGTTATACTAACAACAGGTTGTTCTAGACGGCGTCTATTGACCCCAGAGAGAAGGACCAAAGGGCTACCTGCTGGTTCAGGAAAATGGGCCATATCCCAGACCGGACGCCCCTGAAAGTCTACAAGGTAAGCTTCAAAGCTATTGATGGATCCAGAGGAGGCCCAAAAGGTGGCCATGGGGTTACCGGCCGCATCCCATTCTACATCTGGCTCACCATTAATGCCTATTAAGTCCGGATGAGGCGAATCTTTCTTCTAAGGATAGGATTACTGAACGAACCTGCAATTCCATAATATGAAAGTGGATATTCGGTTGGAGGGAATTGCTGGGAGTTTGCGGGAGCTCTCATAAAATAAGATACATAAAGTGCCAATGGCCATTCGCGGGCGGACCAAACCTAGCAACTCAGTGAACAATATTTTTCACGTTCCTATTGCGAGAATAATCCACAGAACGTCTCCCTTAATAAAGTCCGATTGCTAAAGCTGTGGTCTTCGTAGCTATCTATTAGATTTGTACAGAGACGGGTCTCCGAGTCGACTTTCATTGGACGTATAAGGGTTTGATTATCAAAGACATCTGAGATCAGCTTATAAATTGCAAATATTCCTAATTACACGCATACTGCAAGCCATAAAATATGGTACTTGCGGTCCTAGCATATCCCTTCCTAAACGAGTGGTGGGAAGGAAGATTAGGAAACTTTGGATAGTGGAACTATAAACGTTATTATTGATTAGGACGACCGCAATCTTACTAAGATTTACATATGACGCACAAATCACAATTACATATCCGATATTGTATAACGACGGTTGCAGTGGAATAGATGAACTAGATTTTCTAGGTTCCTATGGGTGGACGTTCCAGTCGTCAACTCTCTTCGATAAAACTCCCTTTCTGAAATTCCTGTCAGGATCGTATGATCTGGAGGTCTTACTACCCCAAGATGGGGACATCCCGAAAGTAACTTTTTGGATCAATGGGGGCGCAGATCTCGTCCTAATGGTCATCAATTCAGAACATAGTCCTAAATGCATCGTTACCTACAGCAGTTCTGCAACAATACTTAGTGGAAACCTATGGGAATGAATGGTCGCGAACAGATCCGCAGAATGGAATAAGCCAGACAATGTATGAGTCTGCAGGGGCAGAAGGGCGAGTTAGCCTTACAGGTCCACTCTTGCCCTTCGCCACATGATGCCATCGGCGATCAGCCGAGGCATTAAACCTAATGCCAACTAGCTCCGTAGCAACTTTAACTATGCCAACTACCACAGATCCGGGGACTAAGTCGTATCATGCATGTGTTGTTCCCCCCAAACTAAGGGTGTTGAGCCGCTTTTAATGCTGCCGGGAACAGTTCCACATTCAGGTGAAGTGTAATTTGGCACTCAGTTGAGACATTCTTCCACTGGCAAAGCTTGGCAAGAAGTTGTATGACAATATTGCCTTAATGTCTAAATTAACTTGTGAATGCAGTGCGATATAAACTCGGACAAGTAGCAGTCAATGTCCACCGCACTAAATAAGAGATCATCGACTAATGAATTATGATTGACTTAATGATGATCTGGAAGCTGCAATAGCACTTTTCATGTATGACAAGATTTATCGTCTCATGATGTAGCATTACTGAATGCGTCTTCTTCCAAGCTGTTTAATGGATCATGAGACCTGAGTTCAAATATAATGGCATTATTAGGAATCATCTAATAACTGATTGTTATTAACATGATGGACTAGAAGGCAATATGCTTTTCATGTATGCTAAGAGTCATAATTTATGATGTAATATTACTGAATGCAGCTTCATCCAAGCTATTCATGATGCTTCTATTGTGATGCAGCATTGCTGAATGCGTCTTCCTTTACACCAGATCATGACACTCAATGTAAGGATGACGAACTAAGACAGAAGCGAGTTATTGAAGACAACAGAGACGTCTGACAACCAATCTGTTTCTCGTTGGGGAGCAGAGACCATGGATATAAATATATGGCTGGGTATCCCTATCTACTCTGAACTTCCTACATTATTTAAGAACTAATCATAAACATGTATCTTTCTTTCAAATATCTATCCCAAAGTCATTATTCTGCATCATATACGGAGCCATCTGCAATCTGCACGCAAGATCTTCTACCTAATACAACAAAAGTACAGAATGCGTGGGTTTTGAATCTGAGGGAGACCAGTGGACTGTTATAGGCAAAGGTATGCCAATTACACACAAGCCACTGAGGTGCACGCGAGAACATCCGGCCACGTCCATGCTTGGTGGTCACGCTTGGTTCCACTCGCTTAATGCCTTGTATTTCAGTGAGATTGACAGTGTCACTGACGCCTGCAGCTTTGGTAATAAAGTTGGCTCTGAAAAGGGGCATTAAAGGAAGTAATAAGACGCTGCTGTGGGCTGGTGAACGTCAATACATGATTTCCTTATTTCATTCTCGGCCTCCAGACCGGTTTCATTTTTCAAATATGCACATGTAGCAGCCTTCATAATTCTAGCACACAAAAAACGCGTTGAGCGAAATCGGGGTGTTAACAGATGATGTGGCAATTTAAGGGCAGATTGGGCTGGCAGGCGGAGCGCATATGCGCATTGAATGTTCGGCTTAAGCTAAGTAACTTTGATAGTTTGGTGTGATGGAATGGGGCACGGAATTATGTTCCGTTACTAGCCTGCTTCTTGAGTGACCCATTGAGATTACGCGCACAAGAGCTTGCTATAGCCGCTCTAAGCTTCATCGCGTAGTGCTGTTGCGAGCCACATTTGGTCGAGAACGGTCTATCTTCAACAGCACTGCCCCTTTACGATAAGTGTATATGTCTGCTACTGCTATAGTCTGCCTAACCAAAGAGTGTGAAACCGAATCTCCTCTACTGTCTATTCGCTAACCAGAATATGCACTATCTTTCCTACTACTCTAGAAATGGATGTTTAGACACGTTTTTGGCTGAGTAGTTTGATGGTTGACTCTATGGCACGGACCGCCGATCAGCTAACTGATCATAATACTTCCTTAACATCTATTATTGCTTTTATCAATACCATCCGGAGAGGCTGAATGCAGTCTTAAAAGCAGTTGTTACACAATGGGCACCCTGCCCCGGCCATTGATCCATCCCAGTTAAAAAAGTAATATCTGCGGAGCTTGGGACGAACTGCTTGCACATTACCCCACAGAGTCCCAAGCAACCAAATATAATGTTCGTACCTCTGTACATCATGGAATTATGTCGGTGGGAATTTGCGACTAAGCTCTTTTTGGTCATTCAAGAGGTATTGAACCCTCGATCGATCGCTCGCTCTGCGTTTGGCACCGATACTGACTAGACAGATATACGAGACGATCCGTAAATCCTCACTCCGTTCACCCTTCCCATCTCTCTTATTGTGCGACCCGGATTCTGTGTTGCGGGCTTCTTATGTCCGCGGTAGGGCTCTATTTACTTCACGTCATCATATTCAACGAGGTTCATGTGCGCCAGAAGAATGAGCGAGATTTTGGAAGGTAATTATTGGCTATTATGTACGCTACTGTTTGCCTCCTACATTCACCTGCTCTACACGGTATTGACTGGCGTGAAGATGCCATACAAACCTGATTTTGGCTACCAAAGTGACATTATAGCGTCTTTTGATACTGTAAGTCAACCAGCATGCTGTGGAAATCCACCAGCCATCTCTATGGGAGCTTATCAGAAAGCGTACAAGGTGGGCGAAGGCTACCACGCGGCAATCGGCCATGTTTGCTTCATCTTCTGAATGTAGGGCTCTTGTGATAGGCTAATTATTCACTTATCCCGATCCCTGCAATCACTGGCCATCTCGGCCCCCTCAGCAGGGGCGGCGTTCTGATTGCCTGATTGGCTGGATCTATTGCCAGGCATGTCTGAATAGCTTCAATATTGCTCAATATTGCTCAGAATGGAAGGAGAAAGGGCTCATATCCTGAGTAGCCCTCAGATGGTTCGATTCTTTACCTAGGAAGCCTAACCAGCGGTGAGATACACTGTTGTTAACTAGGGTAACCAACTGTCAGCCAGCCTGGCTGCCGAATCTAGTAAAGGATTTACGGAACTCTCTGGAATTCTGATTTAACCAATCAGATCACGAGAAATAGATCATATTGCGATTCAACTCGCCAATTCGATTCCAATTCGCTGAGATCTATCTTTCCAGTCTATAAATTCTAGTATGAGATCGTAGATTAGAAGAATCAGACCTTCATCCCTTGATATTCCGCGTATATGCGTTTACCATACAAACGTTATTATCTCGCATTGGTTAACACCAACTTAGGGGCAGCGGGCTGACTAAGCTAGTACAGGTCACGTGAACTTGTGACCATAATCTCCAAGAATGCAAAGTGCAAGAGTTTCGAGTATTACTGGCGGCTTTTGAAGAACAATACTAGGGAAGAGATTGCAACATCAAAGATTTGTATTCCCGGCGTTATGTCATTTTTAATTTTCTTAGCATACCCCTGATTCATGCAGCTAATGGATCAGAAACACAGAGGCGACTTCGTAGGTGGGACGTTTTCTATAAAAACATCGCCAGCTGGACTGTTTCGAGAAGTATGCTGGGTTTCTCAAATCCGTTGCTTCCGATACTCAGCACTTATGGCCCGCAGCCCGCGAATATACATGACTGTTCCTACAGAGCAAAGGCAAACATGGTGTGAAGCAAATGATTTAGTTCACGCTTTCTTTGCTTCTTTTACTCCTCAACCCCGAAAACCAGGGAAATACTCGCGACACTCCTCTTACGAGGGTCTGAATGAGGAGACAGGTAGAGCATGCAGCTGGAATACCGGTTTTACACAAGCTTTATGATTCTCTACAGAATGAAGAGTAAAGTATGACAGCACGGCTGAACTGCAATGGACTGACTCACTGTACAGAAGACAAAAGCAGTACTGGCCATAAACCAGGGCCAGTCAGTCATTCCATATCAGGGGTCTGTGATGTTCCCCTGTGATAGATACGTAGATAGTAATATCCTACTCCTTCCCCCCAACTCAACATTCAGGTAGGTATACAGTCATCTCTAGTCCTCCGTTGAACGGCGTAGTCATTGTCCGAAAGCCATTCTTCGGATCATGGATGTAATCCAAAAGCTCCTTGTAAAGACCCCTCGCGATTTGTGTCATATCGGAGATAACAACTGCTCCTGGGCGCAGCTTAGGCTTTAACAACTGCAGGGTTGGAAGAGCAAGTGGTGTCCATACTTGGCCATGAAGTTAGTCAACCAAGTTAGCGAAAAGACACACACCTCACTTACTGTCTAGAAGTAGCATATCAATAGGACCCATAGTGTCTAGCTCATTGGGCAATGTTTCTAGCAGATTCCCTTCTAATAGTTTAATCCACGGCTCGACCTCCTGACCTGCTAGACGCCAATTTTCTCTCGCCTTTGCGGTCTTGCTGGGCTCCTTTTCTGTTGCGATGACCTTGGCCTGGAATCTCGCGGATTGAGAGTGCGCATTTTGACCCGCAGCTAAGGCCAGATACGTCGTTGATACCCCAAAGCTGGTACCTGCCTCGACGATATACCGTGCCCCAATCGCCCGGGCTACAAGATAGATGAATTCGCATTTCTCGCGTTCCAGTGCAATGAACTTGTCCCTCATATAGTCGTCGTTCTTCCTCGACCAGGAATTACCGAGAAAGAATGACTTGAGTAAGTATCCTATCCAGAAGATGTACATCGACAGAGTCCTTTCTTGCGCCTGCGACTGGCTGTGAAGCTTATCGAGGAGGCAGATGACCCTTGGGCTTGCTGTGATAGTTGGAGGAGCCTTGGGGGCCATCTTTGCTTTGATGGTTGCCCTGGAAGTCAGGTGAGAGAGTCGTGTAACAAGGGAAATATGCAGTTAATGATGTAGACCAAGGTTGGGGCCGCTAGTTGTTCTATGGTTGGCCTGCTCCGCGTTTAATTTACCACCGAATCTGATTATGGGGAAATCGACCATTATATTGACGGACAGCCACGGGTCAAAGAGTCACGTTTACTCAGCCACGGAGTCTCAAAAAGAGGTGAGTTGTTTTAGCGGGCCAATCAGATCATGTCATGAGGGCGTAGCTGACGAATGCTCAACCTGGCTGTTCGCATCCAAAGGCTGATTCATGATACGGTATGAAGTGCGTTCGGGGGGCAGCGCAGACATGATTGAGCTGTGTTTTTGGTGCGCGCAATGCAGGCTCTAAACTGAACAATGTCCATATCCATCAAGTCTTCTAGTAGGCCTGGGACTTCGCGTCGTAGCTTCCCCTGCCCTGGGGTTCTGTTAGTATAACAGCGCCTTCCATGGTTAGGGGACTTGGGATAGCTAAAACCGAGCGTAACCGAGAGTAAGAGGCGATGTGAAATAAAGTTTGTCCCTAAGACAAATCAATTCCCGTGCTAACTCGCACGACGGCCAAACAAATCCTTGGCAATCGTCATTGAAGATGCAGTCTGATTTTTGCAAGCTACACTTCTGACGCGTGACTTACATACTCGCACATGCTGTGTAAGTGTGGCAAATCCGAATTCTGCTCTTTTCGATACTTTTCCAACTCGGTGCTCGTCGTTGACATTTAAAGTAGCTCACGTTGAAAATACAAAGATCTATTATTCCCGTTTGCCGCGCGCCATGTCATTGGGTTGTCTTTTGCCCTGCTTTCCGCAGTCCAACAGATGGCAACAAGAGTACTCCGCAATCGCTCGCATCACCGGGCTTGTCCATCCTTTCGAGCATAATCCGAGTACCATTTCAAGTCTTCACTAGGAGTCCCTTTACACAAGGTTTTTTTTTTTTTTTTTTTTTTTTTTTTTTTGGGAAGCATCATCCTCTTTTATGGGCAGAACCCAGACTTTCGAGGACGGACAATACCCTCAATATCGTCTCTCGGGTCGCACTTAGCGCCCTCATGATGCAACAGCTGTGAAAAAAGTCTCACTAATAACCTCTCTCGGAACACCACCACAGCAATGCCTTCGTTTTGCTCTCATTTCCAACTGGATTTTGATTTTGAGGATATCAGTCATCCTTCAAACTATGCAGAATTTCTGGTCCTACTCTCCGTGATGGTCTATACAGCTGAAGATAGTGCTGATGACAGGTAGATCGCAATGAACACCCTCCTGCTATGCGGCTCGCTCATTATTCTGGGATTTCACCGTCTCTTGTACGGCCCATTTGATCCCCTGGAATCTGAAGAGCTATACCCAAAACTCCTTGTAGCTACTTTGGAGTCCGTTTTGACGGCGAATCTGCTCAGTATCGATGTCGACATGGAATTCATGCTGTTGTTCATAACACTCCTAGCGGCAAAGATCTGGGTCTGGATAGGGGAGTGGAGACTCGAGTCGCTTCGTCAACAGCGAAGCACACACATGCGTACCTACGCCTGCGTGTTTTCTGGCCTCTTATTATCCTTAGCATGCGAGATTTCTATGTTCGCTTACATATTCAAAACATCACAGCGGACTAACAGCGCAAAACTGGTGATAGCGTTCGGATTCGAACATATGACCTTGTGTGTCTCGGCCCTGTCAGCAGGACTGTCCTTTTCCTTATCAGTCAAGGATGCCTCCACGACACTTCACGGAGAGTTTGTGCGTAGGACACGATCCGCAGTCGGCAACGAAGTCACAACAGCACTGGCTCCTGACACATCGACTGTAACTTACGGCGGTGATCTAGAAACTGCAGCTGGAGGCTGGGAGCACTTTGTCAACCCGATAACAGGTATGCATATTCGTGGATGTCAAACAACTGCCGAGTTTTATTCGAAATCCGGCCTTAACTGATAAGCGTGTAGAATGCGCAGTGCTACTTATTAATCTGTCCTACTTTTCATTCTGCGTTGTCTTGTACAGGCGCCCTATCGTCACGAGCCATATCCTAGTCACTTCCCACTCACTCTTATAGCGGTTGCGTGGCTTTCTTCACTATCGTATTGCCCTTAAAGAAATCGACGCTCGATATTCTGACGCGACTACCGAACAGCTTGCTCAGGCGAAGGAGTGTGCAATTTGTTGGGAGCGTATGTGGAGTTGGCAACAAGATCACGCTGTGGCAGAACTTATTCCGGCCGATGGGAGATATGCACGACCGAAAACTCTCCCTTGTGGGCATGTATTACATTTTGGCTGTCTGCGAATGTGGTTTGAAAGACAGGCAACCTGCCCACTCTGCCGAAGTCCAGTCCGCGCAAATCATGTATCCTCAGCATTTTGAGTACGAAAGGCGATACCATCATATTCTGCTGATCCTGTATGCAAGATTGAATACAGAATAGGCCATGTTGAGCGTTGGTTTTTATTTCATTGGCCACTCTAGCGCTGGTTCTTGCCAAGACAACATGCTGTATCCTGGGTTTAGCGAGCAATGGGCACAAAGGCAGCCACAAGAGAGAATTGCCTCAGACAGTTATGTTCTGCATCGCGCTTTTTCCTTCTCGTTCTACCTGATAACTCGTCAACATCGTATGCAAGGTGTTGTTGCGGCAGTTGAGTGACGATGGGAACGCAGTCATCCAGATCGAGGGCCTGTTTTACGTGCCTCTTCAAAGACGCTCTGCCTAGCATTGGCTCGAAATTGCTTCGACTTTTCGCGACACCACCGGCTAGGGAAAGTCACGTTCACTATGACAGACTTGGAAACTTTTACAGCAGTTCTACGTAAGACAGGATCAGCTAAACGTGTAAAGGCCAGTAGTGCAAGACTTCGTGTCATTTTTCCTTCGCGCATAAGATCAACTTATTGGTCCATAAGGAGACCGCCACTCCGCGGAAACCTACCATACGTAATATACGGGTACCCCTCTTTTGACTGCCCGTTGCCTCCTGCCCAAATTCTGATCCAGGTTTTAGCTCTTCCAACGACATCCATTAATGGTGTCGCCAAGCGAGTGCTGGCCTCACTTCCTTTACCTATCCTCGCTCGCTCTGCTGTATTTTGTTGTCCTTTCATAACATATAAACAAGTGGATGGTGTGCATGATCTGCTTTAACAGGAAAATGGTGTTAATTGACGGCGAGAAATGGGCTTGCGAAGCTTGCATCAAAGGTCACCGCATGAGCAGCTGTCGCCACAACGGTAAGCGAGGCATACTAAAGGATGCTTCCATTGTTCAGTCTTCAGATAGCTGACTATTAGTTTTGACCGACCCTTGATCCGTATTAAACAAAAAGGCCGGCCGATTACTCAATGTGCTCACTGTCGCGGCCTGCGGAAGTCACGGTCGACTCACACCAAGTGCGACTGCGGTAAGGACGATAGCAATGAATCTAGCCAGTGTGCTTCCGGTGAACTAAATCTTAAGGGTGAGGGATCCCATAGTAATCCTGCAACACTAATTTGATATATGTCCATAGCAAAGTTTGGCGGACGATGTCGCTGCACTCACGGACAGCGGTGCATTTGTGCGCTGAAGAAAGAGTACTCTCGAAGCCCTTCTCGAGAGACGGGGTTAGCTGCGTCTCAGCAGCCTGCCGTGTCCGAGCCCACAAATGCAAGAAGTTCGGTCACTGTGTCACAGGATGACAGTAATAATTTGGGCCACGAAACCAACGACCTTCCTCTGGATCGCGTGATGCCATGCACTCCATCTTCATACACTAATTCAACGCCTAAGGACTATCTTAATTTAGCTCAGACCATGCCCTCCAACGGTGAAGATGCTCAAATCGTCTTTGGCGGTTCGACGATGGATGACGATTTTCCGTCAAATCTGAACACTTTCCAACCAGGTGATCATCCGTTGCAACATTGGAGGGCGGCGTCACCACTTCAGCCCGATTTTTCTGCCTTCATTGGTCCGGTTACTGCCACGTCTTCAACTTCCTGGGGGAACTCGAATGAAAATTTCCTAACAACCGTGGCAGCCCCATCAGGCCTCGACAGCATCCCTCTTGAGTGGACGATGACGAGTCGTTCGGACTCGTCATTCCCCAACATGGCTTTTGAAGAACCAAATGGATCGACCATGTTTTCGCTCCCTACTGACTCTTTCTCGGGCACTGCTGGTCTCACTGATCTGCCATTTGATTGGACGTCCTTCGCACCGGGTGGCTCCGTCACGGTTGGCTCACAAGCCCCCTCCTACACTACCGTCTGCCCTGATCATGCGGAAACTATTAGGCCAGTCCCATCGTCGGATGATACTTTGGGGTTGAACGACTCAGTACATTCGCTTCACACTGAAGGCTTCCCCCTTCCGTGACTGTGCATAAGGCTGAGTCGACCATGTATGCACCGCAATCGTAGCCCATTGCAAATCGCCAGCGTCAGTATGCAGTGATTGGGCGAAAACTGAGATAATTGCGCCCGTGCGGATAAGGCCTCATTTGAGGTTGCACTCGGCGATATCCAGTCCTTATGCGTTGGACAAGATGTACTAGCAGACCAATGCAGAATTTTTTGACCCAGGCTGGGAAGGTTTAGTTCCTAGTAAGCCCGGCAAGTTGCACGCCAGGCAAAGCCGCTCATTTGAAGCCGTGGCTTTCCATCGCACAACCCACTTTCAAGGCCAAACCTGCCATCACGTTGCACGTTTTAGGACAGTTGTGCGATGGATACACCGGCATTGCAGTCCGATTACCCGGTGCTGAAAGGTCTGAGCTGGAGCAACAGTCGAGCCAAAAGCGAACATGTTCACACTCTCACAATGCATGTCACTAGTGTCGTTACGATACGAGACAGCGTGGAGGCGGGGTTTCAACCACTAGAGATCTAAAGCCCGCTCCAGGTCCTGTGGGGAGATCCGCGTAAAGGGCGCAGTTAGTACGAAGTCCCTGAGAATATTGAATCAGCCATATCATTGTTTTTACTAAGCCCTATTTCATGGCACTCGAGTGAGAGGACTTGCGACCGCTTTTGGGGCGTTGTATCTGTTCTCACCCCTCTTGGTCTTTGCAGCAGGGTCTATTACCCGCACCGGGACCAAATATTTGTCTGAGCCGGCTGTACTCATTTATCAATGTTATTCTATCCATGAGCACGGATCTTGTCAACAATGAAAAACAGAATATTTCCAGACCCTTCCACTTCGTAGCACGATAGCACGTTTTATCACTCGTGTTCGGTTCAGCAGTTTTCTACCTAAAATCAACCCGTCCGTCATTGCCGGCTGATGTAATTACCTAGCGCATAGCTAACTAAGAGACAAGGAAGCCTCATCAGCTTGATTTCTTCCCGGTAAAGCTCGCTAAGATATCTTTGCGCCACCAGATTAGATAATTCGGACTCTTCTGAATCAAAGAATAAAGGTTACATTCCGAGCTCTCAATACCTTTATCGAGTGGAGCGTAACCTTGCTGCCCAGGCAGCTTAGAAAATCCCGAACGGGTTGTGGTGGTGTCTGGCCGCAGAAGATACGGGTGCTTAGACATATGGTCTTTACCCGCAGACTGGCCGCCTCCGCCACATCACGCACAAATCCCTCACCAACGGTGTTATGTCTCCGTCCGCCGTTGTGCCTCTTTCGGGGAACGTTGCTTTACGGTAACCTTCAATGCGGAGTCGGTTTGATTAGATCATCGCCGCCCTACTGGACCAGGTGGACCATGGCTTTTTCTGACATTTGAGGCACTTGTCAGGATGACCCAAGATAATATTGAGCTGCGAAACTCCATTTTTTACTTTTTGAATTTTGTTTGCTTATCATGAAAGTTCAGCCTCCCGAGGTCGGGGCTGGAACTCCATGTCAGCTTTTCTTGGATTTCTGGCATTTGCGCAAGAAAAAAGGCCTTCTTCATTCCGAAGAACATGTGCTGCGCTTCACGTAATTCCGTCCCCCAGAATGGCAGACATACAAGAAGCGCTGCTTCGCCCTGGAGCGAAGGAGTCTCTTGCACCTTCACCTTTGTTTACGTCAATGGCATCTTAGGGTCCTGCTTTGAATACATGAACTTTTCCTGTTATACACGTTTCTACTGTGACAGTTATGCTCATTTTCCGGCATCGGCGGATCTGATTTGAGAACTTGATTGAAAATTCCTCAGAAAAACATTGATGAGACAATTATTATATCGTTGGAGACCCACAAGTACCAATACAGAGTATAATAAGATCTATAAAGCAACCGGACAACTGATCATTTTCCAGCGCGGGTGTGCTTAATCCGCCTGGACCAGGACCCGTTGCTCTCGTTCCGCCTTCGGCTCTCAGTGAGAGAATATATCTAAACAAGGTGTGTAATCTTGATTGGAGAACATCATACTAACAGCTACAGATGCTAACGCGGAAATATAGATGCACGACGAGAACATAGACGCGGCTTCGGAAGTTCTGGAGGCGGCTATTGAAGCTCTGGAGGCAACCATGGAGGCGGCCGTAAAGGACGCAGAGAGATTCCTTGACGATACGGAACAACACGTGGATTCAAACTCAGAGATGATAGAGATGGCGATGGAGTGCATGGAGTTAGCCATGGATGTCATCGAAGCCATAGAAGAGGAGGGTACGGGGGGTTGCGGCCCAAAAGTGTGCCAGGCGGATATTCGAAACCTCCGGATCATGGCCTCTCAGCTCCTCAATTAGAGAATGACCTGGTTCTATAGTGCAACTTAAATGAGAGTGCAGTCAATTAGTGTCGGTGAATTACGAAAAGAGCCCTCAGCGGTCAATTCCCCCCTTCGGCGTCCTGAATAATGGGAGGAGAAGGATTTCCCTACATGTGTGACAGTGAGCCTGATCTCTCATAACCACGTCCTCCACTATTCTGATGCCCCCCACTACCTGCAAACTTCATGTGGCACGTTACAGTCCACCGTCCACTGCAAAGCCAACACTGCACGTTGCATCATGCAAGGATGGCGCCAAATTTGAAAGCTCTCTAACACATCAGGCTATCTCACAGGCCAGGACGATCATCTGCTGAACTAACTTTTTATGATTATCCCCTCACCAGGGCCGACAGAAAATCTACCTCTTCTTACTATGAGTTATAGGTGGCCAGCGAACAATATCACCTTTCTGGCACGTGCTGTTGCTTGGTTGCTCGGACACTTCCCTCACATACATTTCCAGTTAAACAACCTGAGTCACACTAACTGAAATGTCACCTAGTATGCCGCTGCGGCGTATAGGTGACACCGTGATCGAGTAATTCTCCGAATCCATTCTTGTTATTTCAAACCGATTTCCAAGACGGTTCCATGGCCCGTACCAATACAGTGAGGCAATCCAACCATGAGGATTATGATAAAGGTCGAGACTACCCTCAACACCCAATCCATATACCGCACTCCCACAGAAAGAAATTGTGTCCTCCTCGCCGGCCAAAATCTCTTTTTTATTCACATCTTCAGCAGATATGAGGCTGAGCCTATCACTCTTTTCGAATGGTTGACCCCTTATTACATGTAAGCCAGATCCACCGGCAGCTTTGAGCGGAAATGCAATACATACCTAGTAAGAGCCACGTTCTTCACGAAGATGCTACCTTCTTTCAGGTTGTTCTGGACGGTGATGGAGATACGCTGTGTAACATCTTCCATATCAAAATCTGACATGAGCATTTGGTGATGAAACTATCTGAATAAGGGTCTGCCCAGAAATATTATTACCAAAGTACATCCGTGTCGGATCTGTTGAAGACGGCTCTTTTGAATGTTATGGAGTCGCCACACTCTTAGATGAGTTAATGATGAACTACGACTTCCTAGATTACATGACGCTTAGAAGATGGGATACCAAGGGTAGCCCTGGAGCCAGAAGCAGCTAATCTGGGTCTGCACCTGCTGTTAACGGGAATTATACCACATAAGAACGTGGCTATCGGGGACCGGTTGGTTGTCGATGATCTGCAAATCTGCCTGAGACATCCGCCTTGTGCGGTGTTGTTGGTGCCGTGAAGTCGAGGCATTTTCGCGTTGTTTAGCGCGTTTATTAGTTGCCAAGACGAGAGTGGCATGCCATTTGACGTTTTGCGGTGAGCCCACCACGGAAACCCCTCGCCACCGAGTCCTCCAAGCCCGCACGATCTCGCCGCAAAAGTAGCTCCTACAACATTTCAGAATTGCTGGTTCTGAATACACTAGTTCGAAGCTTACTGGATCTGAGCACCTGCCATTGTCCCCGCCGGTAGAATCGCCCGTCGCTAATTGGCGTCGAGTGGCCACGTGAACTGGCTCTGGATGTTCACAGCATCTCACTGAAAGGATTCTCCGAACTCCGACGCCGATGTTAACACATCCAAACAGGCTGAGCACGACGTAAATAACGGGTCAGAGCCAGAGGCGGTAGCGATGTATACAGATGGGAGCGGGATCAACGGCAAGATAGGGAGCGGCAGCCGCGTGCCCGCAGTACCTGGAGACACGGGCGGCCTACATGGGCGAACAGTCAGAGACCACAGTGTATGCTGCGGAACTACAAGGGATCTTTCTCGCCTTGATCATCATCACAAGGCATTGAATCTGTCGAGCACTGGCATTCAAGACAATACCTCCTGGAGGCGGTTATAGCGGCCCTGGAAAAAGCGAGCGAAGGAGGACTCACCGTACGTTTTCGATGGATACCGTCCCATAGCGGCGTTGAAGGCAACGAATTAGCCGACAAAGCAGCAAAGAAAGCCACAGGATGGCGGCGGATCCATGGACACCGCGGCAGGGTGAAAGAAGTGATGACCGTAGCGACGGCGCCACGGCCAATTCAACAGAGACTCCTCCGTTCGGCGGTAGAAGTCAGAATCCGGGAGATAGCAAACATCCAGTGGGAACAAGGCTGGCAAGCAAGCCCGCATGGGCGGGCAGTATAAGAGCTGACGCCGAGTCCAACGAAGCAGGTCCTGAGAATACACAGGGCCTTCCTCGAGCCCTTAGTACAGTGATTATACAGATGCGCACAGGAAAGATAAGGCTCCGGCATTATCTCTACGAACAAGGAGTGCCGGATATCCAGGACGGAGACTGCCGCGTCAGAAGGGCCACCCAGACTGTACGACATGTCCTTCTCGCCTGCCCACTCTTCAAAGACCTCTGCTAACAGTGTCTGGTGAAGTCCGGTGGAGGATTAGAAGGAGGAGGAGACGTGAAAACAATTTTCAACTCACCCAGGCTTGCGGTCCGGGGGCCCAAATTCAAGATAGTCTCTCTTTTGCTAGATGGCCTTCTTCGACGTCTTGATCCTTGATCAGTAACTAGAAACGAAATTTGTCGGGCACACTCCTTAGACTTCGAAAAGATAACACTATCGTCATCCTACAAATCCAGATCACCTCTACCGTAGTTGATGTTGGATCGGCAAGCCCACATTGGATGACTACAGAGGAACAGGAGCGCGGAACAGGTCTGAAGAGAGATGCTTACCCACTACTATCGTCATCCTCACTCTTCGAAACCAGACCGCCAAGAAATCGTATTGATGTGGACTGGAGGACAAAACTTTAAAATACGCGAAAACATCTCAAGCCAGGAATATCCACGTAATATATGAGAAATGGCCGTACTCACTTCTAGGGTGGTGCTAAGCATGGCCTACGAGCATAATCTTGAGAATGGGACCTCTAAGGTGGCCTCTACTTGTGGAAGCAAACGTGCTTCGGAAATTGACGGAATTTAGCATGTTTCTTGACAAGTTCCGCACGCCTCAGCCCTTGGACCCCGTGCACCGCGAAAAGATTCCTGCAACCATCTCCAAATTTCCCGGTGAGATTGGACTCTTCTTCTATGCGCCTAGTGAATGGCATCAGACTCTCCGTCGGGGTCGAAAGTTCCCCGTGTTGTTGAACTTTCATGCAGGCGGGTTCACTATCGGCAGTGCAACCGACGATAGTCGTTGGGCTTCCGCAGTTGTCGAAGTTGCGGACACAGTCGTTGTTAGCGTTCAATATAGGTTGGCTCCCGAATACCCATTCCCGACCGCCATCGAAGACGGTGTGGATGCACTCTTCTACCTATTCCAGAATGCAGAACGATTCAACCTGGATGCGGACCGATTTGGCTTGAGCGGATTTTCATCCGGAGGCAGCATGGCTTTTACCGTTTGGCTAAGATTCCGTGCCGAAATAGAGAAGCGCATCCAGGATGGCAGGAATGTGGCCGATTGTTCAAATGATTATCATAGAGCCGCCATCATCGTAAGTTGGTACCCAAGTGTCGACTTTGCGACACATACAAGGACTGGCCGAAGGAGATCGAATCCCCGTCCTGAAAAGGAGCTACCGCGGTTTCTCATCGACTGGTTTGATGCTTGTTACATCTACCCACGGTCGGCTATATCACTGCATGATCCTCTTCTCTCTCCCGGTGTCGCGCCGCTCTCGATGTTGAAATCCCTTCCAGACAATATCCTCATCCTCGCCTGCGAATGGGATGGTCTGAGGGCCGAAGCTGAACGGTTCAAAGAACGCTTGGTTCGGGACATTGGAAAGAGGGTGCAGTACAGGGTAGTGGAAGGGACTTATCATGCCTGGGACAAGAGGTTTCGGCAAGTCAAGGATATCCCTTGCAGGGAGAACATCTACCGAGAAGTTTGCCTCGAAATCCGTCGTATATTCTATGGGCAACAAATGTCTTCTTAGAGTCGTTCTTTGAAAGGTCGCGGAAAATATGGTTGCCTCATGATGGAAATATATCGCATCTTTTCTGAAACAGTAGTGTTTTGGCCTTGCTTTCCGCGCTGTTGTTTCCATTGTTGCGAAAAGAGTTACTGATATCTGTCTGAACTGTCCTTCTCTTGCCTTTCATCGGGAATTATTCGATGCAAAAGCCCCGCCCTCGCTGATCGTAATCATCGGAGGCAGCTTTCCTCTACGTAGCACATGGTTGAATTGTTTTAGGCTCCGGTGCTGTTGCCGATCCGAGCCACATTTGGTCGAGAACAGTCTATCTTCAACACCACAGCCCCTTGAAACATCTCATGATTACGAGTGTATTCGTGGGCTACTGCTAAAATCACTCTGCCTAGCAAGTGTGTGAAATCAAGTCTCCTCTATTTTCTATTCGTTAACCAGAATATGCACTATCTTTCCTAGTATGCTAGAAATGGATGTCTAGCCACATTTTGAGTAATTTGATGGTTGACACTATGGCACGGACCGCCAATCATCTAGCTGCCTACACAAAGTACGAAATCGTAGCGCAAAAACAGCTCAGAACCAAACCATCGATATTTAACAGGACGTCATAACTCCACATATTATCAGCAGATAATATTGTTGCAAGCCTGAGCAAATGGAGGACCATTTTCAATCATTATCAAGAATAATATATACTAATGCGGTGTTATCGCGGTCAGAAAGACTTTAGTGACGCGTGGTATTGAATAATCCTCCTATCTTGGGAACTGAAGTTGTATTGACCTTCATTATATTGGCGAACCATACAACAAAGGCCAGAAACCAACCCTAATGACGCCCGACGATGTGGATAAGTTGGTGATATGTCATGGAGAGGAAGGGACAGCATCATTCTGTGGAAGTGCAGTCTACCATTTGGGAGTCAAGGGCAGCTGGGATTTATACCATGGAGACGCTCGAATAGCATCGCTGCACTGGAAGGGTCCCTGGACACGAACTGGAAATCAGTTTGAGGCGACGAACGTAAACAGTGCAAAGTATCTAGTCGATATCTCTAATATCCCTAACCACGGGATTCTAGGAGATGTTTTTGTCATTGTAACGGATATTGCTTGTTAGATTCGTGATACTGCATTACCAGGATCGAAACTCTTCAATAATAAAGAATGGCAGCACCTAACAATATCTCTCAATAACTGGCTACAACTGGAACTTGTTGCCTTGGCATGGATGAACTGCCTTTCAGCAAAAGTTGCCCGCCGAGCCGTACAATATTTTTGTATTTGCTTCTACGTAGACGTGCCTAGTCCTGCAGGCAGACTGTGATGCTTCTGAATTGACACTGCTCGGATAGTTCGTGTACTGATATTCTCATCAAGCTCGCTGTAGGTTAGTTCTAGAGTAGGAGGTGACAGTACATCAAATTGGACACTGCAAAGGCCAAGGCCAAGTTCATTAGCACGAGAACCTTCGCTCAAATCCTTGACAGGGTGGCCAGTCTTTCCAAGGACACAAGTATCATAGACGTAAAATGAGCCCGCGGGGTGACCTAAGATTCTCTATTTATTTGACCTGAAACCAACCAACGGCAGTCGAGTCCTCATCAACAGACTACTGCAAACAACGCTGACACTACTCAAAGCCATCGCCAAACTAGCCCAAACAGGGTCCAACCGAATGTGATTGCCATTGCTCACAATGGGATAGAAGACACCAGCGGCCACAGGGATAGCGATGCAATTGTATACCAGAGCCCAACCGAAGTTGTACTTGACTCTGTTGAACACAATGCGACTGAGATCAATGAGAGTCAGAAGCGATGTCAGGCCAGAGGATATAAGGACGAATTCTGCCGATGAGATTGCGATCTCTGAGCCAGACCCGATAGCAATACCGACATCGGCCACCGTCAGCGCGGGGGAGTCATTAATTCCATCGCCAACCATAGCAACAAGTGGCCGGGCGCGCCTTGGTTCTTTCCCCCAGTTGAACCATCTTCTCTTGGAGGGTCTCGGCACTGTCTTCTGGAGATATCGTATTTTCTCTGCCTTTTGCTCAGGCAAAACTCCGGCAATGATATTCTCCGGGGAGATTCCCACTAGTTTACCAACAGCATGAGCTGTCGTCGGGTTGTCTCCTGAAATCATCCACACGGAAATTCCTCTGTTACGAAGAGCCTGCAGGACCTCTTTGGCCTCTGGTCGTACGGGATCAGCCACAGCCAGCATCACAGAAAGCACCCAATGCACCTTCTCGATATCTCCGGGTTCTTCTCGGACTCTAGTTCCAACCAAAACGACCGACTTGGCTTCGCGCTTCCAAGCAGTGAGGATGGCGGCATTCGCAGACGAGATGGTGATCTCGTGGTCAAGCATTAATGCCTCGTTGCCCACGATAACGTCAAGGATAGACGATGGCCGGTTACTTAGAGGGAAGGATCCCTTCATGCCCTTCCCTGGAATCTCGTCAACAGCGGAGGCTATGAGGGCCGACGGTCTCTTGGAGTCAGCAAAGGACACCATCGCCTGAGCAATTGGGTGACTACTTTTCTGCTCGAGCGTCAACATTGCGCCCCAGACCTCATCAATGTTTTCTTCGTGGACCGTTTTGTGCTCCGTGACGGACGGCTGGGCCCCTTCGGTAATCGTGCCTGTCTTGTCAAAGACAATACAATCCAGCTGACTAGCCTCTTGAAACGCTTCGCCGCCTCCTTTAACTAGAATTCCATGCTGAGCAGCAAGTCCGCCGCCGACAAAGAGTGCGGTCGGGGCCGCGAGTCCAATCCCACATGGACAAGCAACGACGAAGACAGAAATAGCGAACTGCAACGACCAGAACTCCCATCCACCAGCCCCGCCCTCCTGCCAGGACGTCGGCAAGCGGCCAGAGACACCCAATGATAACCAAATAATCCAGTCCATGACAGCTATGAGGGTGATTATAGGGACAAAGTAGCCCGTGATCAAGTCTGCCGTTCGCTCGATTGGTGCTCTCCGAACCTGTCCTTCGCGAACAGCGTTGATGATCTGGTCCAGCATTGAGTCACCGGAGAGATGGGTGATGCGGACAAGAACGGGGTTTGCTCGGTTAATTGTCCCAGAAAAGACTTCGTCCCCGATGGACTTGTGGACCGGCTTTGATTCGCCTGTCAAACTCGACTCGTCAAACTGTGAAGTTCCTTCAACAACAATACCATCGTACGGCGGAGAGGCTCCATTGGCCACACTGACCACATCATTGAGCTCCAGCTGATCAATCGGGACCGCGTGCGGTGTAGCAGATGCGGAAAAGGGCTCTGTCCCGTTCGACGCAACCAAGACCGCCGTCGTCGGACGCAACTTGCCTAGTAAGCTCACGGCATCTCCGGCCTTAGCCTTGCTATAGGCCTCAAGCAACCGACCAATCATGAGGAACATTGTTAGGAAAACGACAGAGTCGAAGAATGACTCAACATGGGTGACTCTGTGGCCGTCGGCGGGCTGAGTGGCATTGATACCCAAAATAGCGATGGAGGAAAAGTACGCAACGGTAGTACCCAGAGACATCAGCATATTCATGCTGCCAAAGCGGTAGAATCGGCGGAGGATTGGGGTCTTGCTCCCTGGCCGCCACAGTGCCACAAGCTCACTTAGCATCCGACGGTGAAACAGATCCGCAGCGAAGAAGTACACCGGGGTCGCCATAATAAACAGCGCCCACTCCATGCGTGAGACCCGACCGGCCCAGATGGGCTGCTCCAGGTACATGACCCCCGAGTCGTCTCCAGGTACCAAAGACATATAGACGATCCCAATAATAAACGTTGGAATAGCAGTCAACACCGCCAATAGCAGGCGGCGGGCGATGCGCCACATGTGTCGACGTTGCATCATTTGGGAGCGCTCCTCAAGACTGGGGGGATGGTAAATAGATACTGTGAAAGCCTTATCCACCTGGGCAATCGCATGTAAGATATGCCGAATGGTGAAATTGGGGCTGTCCGGGGTATATGCTATAGTGAGCCGCGGATGTTCCTTTCGAAGAGGGTCCGTCACCTGGAGACGATCGGAAAACACGCTCAGAGCATCTAGAATCCGCTCAGGGCAGATTGGGCAATGCATCCCGTCCACCTCGATAGTGACGGTCCGGCTCAAGGCCCGTTGCTCGGATGGGGCGCTACTCTCGACCCCGCCGAGTGTAGCGGCGTAACCCAGTTGGCTGATAATGGCGACGACTTCTTCCAGATGCTCCTTCCCTTGCACTTCTACCATCGCACTCCCTGACACAAGGTTCACGTCCACTTTTGTGACCCATTCGTAACTTTTGAGAGTGTCTGTAACTGTCCCACTGCAAGAGCTGCAGGTCATGCCTTCGATAACATAGGAGGCCCGCCATGTGCCTGGCGACGCGGACGGTTTCGATTGCCTCTTGGGCAGGAGCTCTTCACAGTCAATCAGCTGGGCGGAATAGCCCGAGCTTGTAATTGTCTCTAGCGCGTCGTTCACACGCGACGGGTCCAGGAGAACGACCACCGCGCTACTAGTCAGTAGATTGACGTCGGCCGACTGCACCCATGGTTGGTCGTTCAAGGCATTGGTAATCTTCCCGACGCATGAACTGCAAGACATTCCACCGATTGATAGTGTGATGCGAGTGCGGATACCCGTCAGATGGTCGTCGACGACAGATACGAGGTCATCATCTCTGGGGCTGCCCGACTCGACGAGCCGGGGGCTGAGGTCCTCTTTAATAACTAGCAGATCGCCACCAGTGCTGGATGATCGCGTCGCTAGCTGTGCAGAACATGCATCACATTGCCGGATATGCTGTTCTGACTCACGGTGAGGATCCGGGTCAGAGGCGCCCCTGACGCCTGATGGACGGGTTGAGCGCCACGTTCGAAGACTCTCGCGCTCAGGAACACCATTTGTAGAATCACCAGATTCGACAACGCTGTCAATATCGAAGGCGGCATTCTCTAGGGCATGCACAATTTGCGACGGACTCAGATCAATGGGATGCGCAACCCTGATCTCGTGCAGGACTATGGATACCGACACGGAGAAAGGAGGTGGATTGAGAGCAAATAGGGTATCGTTCACTGTAGAAACACATGAGGGACAATGGAGGTTGTTCACCAAGATGGTGGTAAACCTCGATTCGGGTGGCAAACGCTGCTCAGTAGAAGCCATGATTGTAGAGGCCAGAATGATGAATGTATATTTGAAGGCAGCCCTCTGTACAAGGCCCAGCTTTTATATATCCGTAGTCCAGGCTGATTTCGAATCTACAAGTTAGTATGTTAATAGAAGATTCAGGAAACGCGATAATGTCGCAAGAATTGATTACTTGGCACAGCCAGACGTTGCGTCCAAATGACCACCGCTGAGGAGAGTGGATGCGCCATTTGCGCGCCAAACCTCAAATTCCAGCACAGCACCTTCAACAAATTTACGATCCTTTGACCTGGCAGCATGAAAAGGCCCACGCAAGACTCGCCGGTCTCTCCCGCTGTTTTCGACCTACTTTGCTGCGGTCCTATAACTCTTGCCAGTGACAAGGACCTACTTCAGCCTCAGAACTCAGACTCCCCGAAAGCAGTGAAGGAAATAATTACGTCCAAGCCAGTTGCAATAACCTATACTAAGACCAGTATCCAGGCTACCAGGTATCGTTCTCCGGGCCACCATAAGATACCTAAGCTAGAACCACCTCCTGAATGCCTTTAGCTGATAAAATGAGATCATTCCCTTTCCATACTGGAACATTCATTCAGACATCCCGGCAAGATAGCTGTCTTTGAACAGGGAGACAGTAGAAGCCAGTGGCAGCTATGATGACCCTGAAACCGCTGGCTATACTGCGCCCAGACCAGGAGATCAGCAGACCAGCATAAATAATGGCGCGCCGAAACGGCGTGGCTGATCTGAGGTCGATTCTTGCGTATCGATATGCGATTAAATCAACTCCTTTCAGGCCCCAACACTTTATCCTCTCAAAACATTGGAGCCTGCACATACAGCAAACATGTGGAGCTCCCTGTTATCCTCGTCTCTGTGGAAAAAGAGAACGTGGTCGATCGTCGTGAAACAGCGACGAATGGGTGTTAGCCAGCCCTTCGCGGGGGAACTGGTCCAATGTGAGAGATTTTCGCGTTCTTTTTGAGTTCCTTGGTGGCACTATTGACGTCTTGTCGGCGAAGACCATTGGACGGTTGGTCTCCAGATTTGAAACTTCGCCAAGAGGAGCTAAAATCCGCGAAAACACCGCATAGAATCTCCTAGGCCATTACGGGAATATAATCGTCTGCCTTTCGCTTCCTACGATTGCAAGGGCATTTGATAACCCTCAGAGACATTGAACTCTTCATTATTATCTTCTTTTCATCAAATGCCAAGCTTTGCATTCCAACTCCGTGCAATATGCACTCTTCTTGCAGTGCAAGCTGCTCTCGGTTCCTTACGAACGTTCAACTTCACCGTTCATACCGCCCAGCGCAGCCCAGGTTTGTGGATTGAGTCCTTGCCTTCGTCACCAAGACAACTAAACCTAGTTACCAATAGATGGGTACTCCCGTGAAGTCTACTTGATCAATGGACAGCAACCCGGTCCAATGATCGAAGTTGACGAAGGGGATGATGTGGAAGTGTTCGTTCGCAATGAGTTGCCAGTTAGCACTACTATCCATTGGCATGGTATGTTATCGCCAAAGTATACGTGGCGGCTCAACTAAGCACGTGGATTTAGGGATACTACAGCGTGGAACACCGGACATGGATGGGGTCCCAGGTGTAACGCAGGTGCCTGTGCCGCCCTTCAAGCGCTAAAAAGAGTGGTTGCTGATTTCGCCCTAGTACCAAATACCCCCTGGAGGGAATTTTACGTACCGATTTTCCGTGAAAGACGAGTACGGGTTTTACTGGTATCATTCTCATTTCCGCGCATACTACAACGATGCTATACGGGGTCCCCTCATGATCCGGCCAGCACCATCTCGTCGTCGGCCGTTTGAAGACATGGCTGCAAGCACGGTTGAGCGTGAACAACTGCTACAGGCTGAGAGAGATGCGTTATCTATCCTCCTGAACGACTGGACACACGATCTGTCGGACACAATCTTTAGCCGGTACCTTGAAACAGGTGCCTTCCCCAACTGCGTTGACAGCATTCTAGCCAATGGTCTGGGTAGGGTAGAATGCCTGCCAAGGTATATGCTCGATGCAGGACCAGGGTTAGGCCTGACGGACGAAGCCAATGCCACGCACCACGACCCTAGTGCAACGATGACCACTTCGGCAATGCAAATGCCATCGATGGCAAGAAGAATGGAAGATTCCGCCGATGATAACCCCCACGACCAGATGTCCATGCCTCCGGTGAGCACAACCAACCCGTCAGAGTCAACCATGTCCACAACGGGTGGGATGAATATGCCCAGCTCAGACACCATGGGCGAGTCAATGAAGTTGGGCCCTCGAGGCTGCATGCCACCTATGATGTTCAGGCCGGGATACGATATCAACTCTCTGCCAGCAGAGACATGTGTGAACACGACATCACAACGGTTAGTAGTCAACGCAAATGCATCTCATGGATGGCTTGCCCTCAATCTTGTGAACTCTGGAGCTGTTAGCAACCTTAAGGTCTCGCTTGACAGTCATTCAATGCATGTCTATGCCGCAGACGGACTCTATGTGACCCCGCAGGAAGTTAAGGTAAGATCTCCTCTTTCCATGGTTATCAAACCACCTTCCTCTAACTTGGACAGGTCCTTGAAATCGCTCTCGGCCAACGATACTCTGTGATGATAAAGCTTGACCAGCCTCCCGGCAACTACTACCTTCGATTCGCTACCTACCCAAACGGTGACATGCAGCAGGTCTTGGAAGGCCAGGCAATAGTTGCCTATAATGTCAGTGGATCCAAAGCTTCTACTTCCACGTCGCTGCTATTAACACACTGAATAGACCACCGGAAGCGATACACAGGACATCTCGGTTGATCCGATGTCTGTTTGGATGCTGCCTAACGGATCCGCTACACAGGGCGCCAATGAACTGGTAGAATCACGCCTGGCACCGTTTGAGGGTAATAGACCTCCCACTACAGCTGCCGATGTCACCCGATTTTTCAATATCAATCAGACCGGCATTGTCACCTGGGTTGTGGACCAGTATCCGTATGCCGAACCAACGATTCCAATCATCTACGGCAACATGTCAGATGGATGGAATGCGAACACCACCCTCCATTTACCGACGAATTCGACAGTCGATATCGTGATGAATGTGGCAAATGGCTCGTTGGATACGGTGTGACACCCTACGCTACCTTTTGCCGCGCACATACAGTCGCTGACATGTAATAGATGGGCCATCCAATGCACCTTCATGGCCATAAATTCTGGGTTCTAGGTTCCGGCAATGGCTCATTCCCTTACCGGTCGGTTGCAGAGGCGCCGTCGTCCCTCATTAACCTCGACGACCCTCCGTACAGGGATACCGCGAATTTGCCACCATCGGGATGGCTAGCAATTCGGTGGGTTTTAACCCTATTTGCAAGCAAAAATTATCCAGCCTAGTGGCTAATCATGGAATAGCTATATCACTGATAACCCGGGCGCATGGATTCTTCATTGCCATATCCAGTGGCATATTGTGGTCTGTCAACTCCCTTTCTTTACTCTCGCCATTGGCGGGCAAACGCTTACAGTTGGTTATACAGTCTGGAATGGCGGTGGTCTTAGTCGAGGGCGAAGATCAGCTCGATGCCCTGATTCGGCAAGGTAATATCTCAGATCCTACTACACCATCCACATCCGGTACCGCACCGTCGTATGATTTCAACTTTTTTGGAAGTTTGATCGCTCTCGGGACTATGCTAAATGCGCTGGTCGTGTTTTCATAGCGACCAGCTGGTTGCACCTCTCCGTCTTTTTTCATTGGCTAAATCTGTTTCTATCTACGTAATAGAAGCCAAGTATTCTCTACGGCAGCGCATATTTACAAGTACATAAAATAGTCGATGTGTTCTAGAAATATACCCACTGCAGCGGAGTAAGAAACTGGAGTAATCTCCTATTATCAGAAATTCTGTAAGGAGTGGAATTCGACTCTTTTCGAAGGCGAATTTGGCACAGGAGCATGTTCGGTGGCTTCGTTTCATCGCTGCTGAACCCTTCCGGCAGAATGACTTGTACATTCCGGCCCTGAAATTGTCGATCGATACCGTTCTTCCTTTCAAAAGCACTAAACTGGCGTAGCAAGGCAGCTATTTCTAGACGCTGGATAACCATGTTAGGATTGAGCAAGGTCAAAAAGATTTTCAAGGGCATCAAGAAGCGAACACACATGTACAGGTTTGTTACTTCTGTTAGGAGGACAAGAAAGAGAACCATGATTTAGAGTCGGACGGATGGATGACTTCATTTACCACCCCTCGCAAATAAAGCGATATGCGGGCGGTCAGATCTATCTCTACCCTTGTATCTCTTACCTATACATTCCCTGGAACTCTTTGTGAAACCACCATTATTGGCTCCCTTCAACCTTGTCCTGCATCAAGCTTACGCCAATGAGAACACAAGTTTCGCTCTCGATAACGGCCAATCAAAAGTTGTGAATCATGACTTATCGGCCAATTGCGAAACCGGTGCGAGTCGAAAGAAGACGTACCTGGCATGGATGAAACCTTGAGAGTAAGACCTTTGAAGGTTTCCCAATTTATCTCGAGCTATTATCACCCTTGAGTAAATCTTTTCTGTGCATATGAACTACTAAGTTTCAAATGAGAACAAGAGGGAGCCTAAGAAAATCGCCTGAATCATTCGGGATCCCTGCTTTATTGCAACTGGGCACCTGGCGGTCATTTATCTTTAGTCTGTTACAAACCACAAGTCCAAGTGCCAATCAGGTAGAGAGTTAGAGCAAACGTCCTTTTCTAACGGCAATGCTTATCGATAGAGTTATCGTTGGTCCCGAACAAAATGCGGAGAATCTTTTTGTGGAGGTTCAGGTGTAAGAGGTACATACGGCGTTTTATCGAACCGAGTTAGGTTGAGTTCTACGAGGGCCTTGTGTCATGATATTGATCTTGGTTCAGGAGCTACTTCAAATATTGCACCCAATTATTGGGCTTCTATCATGTTCACTAGACCCCGCCACTCTATGACAGAAAACCGCAAGCTAAGGATCAGTGTGTTCCAGCTCACAGCAGAACAAGACGGACTCAACAAGGGTCCATAGCCACTCGCACATCCTGGTACTGGGCCAATCGCTTGGAATCGTGTCCTTTTCCTAGCGGCTTTCTCCCTGGCGTGCGTTTTATCGACTTGGTGACTTCTTTAAGTGTGATCGGTGGAAAGCATAGCGGGTTTGGGAATCTGTAGTCCTTGATGTCCTCTAGGTCTACTTCCGGAGGAGGCGAAAAGAAGGCTTCTCTAAACAGCTCGAGCTTCTTGGTTGCATCCTTTTCCATTTGCCTTGATAAACTCAATCTCTCCATCACACGTGGCTCGGGTAACCTTTAATCGCTGATGTGCCACCGAGAGGGGAAAGAGGATCGATGCAGGCCCGAATAACTTCATATTGTCACCGAAGAAATAGTCCACGCTACGGAGGATCAACCGCGAGAGATGATCGATTTGGGTTTGGACATGCGCCAGGTTGCTAAAATTCGATGTCTGCGGTTCTGGCTGGATGGGGTGCGGAGAGAAAAGTGCGTTTCTCTCGAGCTCGACAAGACAGATGATGCGAAAGGCCCATACATGGGTCAGACAATTTGCCATGGTGAAATTAGGAAAAGTAATGGAGGGAAGCAAGTTTGTGCATTTGTCAACCCAGTCAGCATCTAGACCGCAAAGCCAGTAGTATGGTGAGGCCGCTTTCAAGCCATACACGCCTTTCCCAGTTATTCAGGCGCTCCAAAGCATCAATGAATGACTGAAACATCTCTGCCACTCGGCAGGGAAGACTTTGGGACTCATCATCAAATAGAGCATCGTTCCGCTTTAGCAAGGATGGAATAATCAAGACCTCAGTGAGGAGTTCTTGCAGGATTGATGGGTCAGTAGACGCGAATGGAGTCTCGATCCAGGACTGTAATGACAGAAAGGTTAGCTGACAATCTCAAAAGGCCTGCAGAATCTATGACACATGGTCGGGTTAGATATCACATCAAGATGTTAGAATGAAAGACGTACTATAGGTGGCCTGAACCCTTAGAAGAGCTTATGCGGTGCCGCAGACCGAAAATAGTCTGGTCCAAAGGATTTGAAAAATACCCCTATCACCCTTATATGTGCCGTAAGAGCTACACCAGAGTTAGGAAGCATAAGCTTTGAATGGTCAGCCTGTATTTAGACCAGAATGTGAGGGGCGAGGCTGAAGAAACAACCTCAGCGAGTGCGAGACACATGATTGCTGGTATCAGTTCAAAACAACAGCTATTCGCCGCGAGACGGGTGTGAATTACTTAAACCGCCTTGTGGTAGCTGCAAGTCATTTTTGGTCTTTTGCTGATGGGAGTAAGGGCTTGAAGAGCAGACTAAGTCTGCTAAAATGTTTATTGCCTTGAAAAGCACATCTGCGTCTTCGTACTGGATTGGCTAAGCAAAGGGAGCGCTTTCACCCAAGCACCACATATTTGCTCTCCACTGTGACTGTATACGTCTAATTTCAGTCCCGCTGGCAGATATATTTGTTTGATAAGGTCAGTAAGATACTCCGCACTTGGCTGGGACGAGGGCAAGCTGCATGGCACTACAGGACCTGCCGTGAGGGCGTGACTGGGCTGATCATTTTCTGTATGCCTTGGAGCTTCCTTGTTTATTTGACACGTGTGCTCCATCTTCCTGGCCTTGAATGGCTGGTGAGAAGGTTGTGAAAACGCAGTATGGTGAACCAATTTCCACTCAGCGTTGTAGCCTTTGCATTTTCTCCGGGTGAGAATACATTGGCTACATGCGGGACGCTTCCTATCGCACTGTTAAGATCAGCCGATGCCGATCACCGAAGATCAATAGAAAGACAAGTGAACTAAGCTTACCCCAATCTTATGGGCCCTACATGTTTCGCAGACCGTCCTTTGTCTGCTCTTCATCCTGGGACGTTAGAGATGCTGTGAGAGACTATTCTCGGTATCTTTTTTCCTGCTGATAGTGGCACAGTTTCCAGAAGTTGTCAATGCATGCATACCCATAATCTCCCAAATCGCCACGAATGCTCGTGGCCCTGATGAAACGTCGCTGACTAAAGAAGCGGGCTAGCTTTACACTAGGTGTGATCAGCCCTTGGCGGTTTATGATACCAAAACAAGCTAGCGCCACCAATCTTAAAGGTGTAAGGTTATAACTAGTCAACTAAAACCCGGTAATCTGACTATGTACGCCTATACTACCCTGATCCACAAGAAACACTTTGTGTTCACACTTTTATAGGGTAGGAAGCTCAACTCCAGCTTGCTCAAGTAGCACGCCTGGAGGATCTTTACTCCCAATGCCATACGTTGTCAATGCTGATTTGTAAGGCTTAGCGTAGGCTAGTCAGTTGGAGGTTGATTATCAATACAGGATCAATCGAGTCCTCGCGGCAGTTCCTAACTACAACAAGTAACACGACCCGCCAAGGCCGATTTCATGGCCACGTTGGAAAAACGACTTAAGGGCAGGTATCATTGGCTAGATTTGGAGGCTGGTTAACTATAGCTTACAATTGAAATGTCTAATCCTTAGTAATTGGGGTTTGACAATCAATCAATGGACCTCAGGCACTTTCTGAGGAGAAGAGAGCCGACCGATCCTTAATCATCATGACCAATCCTTAAGATCCTCTTGTAATGACAGTCCACTTACGTCAAAGATTTCTTGTAACCTCATCTATATCAACGGTTCATCATGGAGAAGCTGGTTATCAATCTTTCGCATTTCTTCTTACCGTCTAATCACTCATAGTACTTGCAATCTCAAACCTGAAGCAGTGGTCTGTACAGGGCAAGGGGAACGGTTTCGACGAGCTTGTCTACAGTGACACAGTAGTTCCAAATGTTGGCTAATGAGGTGCTTATGAAGTACCATGCCGCTTCGCTGAACGATCGTGACCCAGTTATTCCGCAGGTATAGAGATTTCTAATCCCACCATGTCGGTGCCTTTTCATATGATTAGTATATATATGTAGTGGCCCAAATCTCTAGTTAACTGCTACACTGTCATGGGTCGCAAGCATTTTTGGGGTTCCCAGTGTCCAAGTTGTCATCAAACAGTGGCAATGTCGTCACCCGCCTGAGGGTTTATCGAAAGCTAGGCTAGGCCTAGCCGCCTACTTTGCCCGCAAGGCCTAACATATCCAGCAACGTCGGAATAGCGGGGCACAAGAAATAGATATACTAATCGACCATGTGACTAGTAGGCAATTACTAAGATCTGTCAAGCTCTTCTAGAAACTGCTCAATGTCCTTTTTCGTCGTCAATAACTGGATTAACTAAGGACTAGGACTTAGCCACTGCAATTGTCAGCAGACGACGCTGTTGATAGATATAGTCTACCGCTTAGCTATCTCGGATGAGTCGGCTTGGTTTCCTTTGTCGTTCGTTGGCTGATATAGGTCGGTTATATTCCGTACGGGTGACCAGAGTTTCCCGTCGCCCAGTTGGATTAGTAGTCGGCGCCTAGATTGGAGGCAAGTCGCGCTCAGCGACCAGTCTCTAATCATTGTGCTGCAACCAGGCAATTGGCCGAAACTGCATATTGTAAGAAAGGTGGCATAGGTAAGACCGAGGCTTGCTCTTTATATGGCAAAATTATAAGATACATGTACAACTCGTTAGCGAGCAGCACGTGGGATGCCAGTGAACCATTCCATGCCCATAACGTCTTGATTAGCCAGTTGTCTTCGAGTGGGATGCCGGTGGCTGAGTTTTAGTTTCTGAGGCGACCGTGCATTTTTGATTTTTAAGCAGCTGCTGGCAAGTGGGATACCGACGAAAACTTTGACAAATTAATGGAGGGTGTCTAGCAGTCCATGGGCGGGACGCTGACTAACACATGATTTCTCTAACGTAATCCACAAGCGAGTGGCCATTCCAATCGAGCGGCCACCCTCTTCAGATTTGACCGCGTCTCATTATTTTGAATTAATTAGCACGTCACCATGCCTCCAATCTCGCATAAAAAATCAAGAGAATTAGCTGAGCAGGAGGGAAGAATTATCCTTGCAATATCTGCTCTCAAAAATAATCAAATTCGCAATATTTCTGAAGCTGCACGTGTTTATAATGTCCCCCGCACAACTCTTCGACGACGCCTAGATGGCCATATCTTTCGACCTGAGGCACGCGCAAACGGGCATAAAATGACTCAGAATGAAGAGGAATCACTTATTAGGTGGATATTATCTATGGATTGACGTGGAGCAGCTCCTCGGCCATCTTATGTTCAAGAAATGGCTAATATCCTCCTTTCAAAGCGTGGATTACCTGTTTCTCAGACTGTGGGCAAGAACTGGGTATATAACTTTGTTAATCGACATGAAGAGATCAAGACTCGGTTCTCTAGGCGCTACAATCATCAGCGTGCTAAATGTGAAGATCCAAAGGTTATCCAAGAGTGGTTTAATCGTGTCCAGATTACGATAATGCAGCATGGGATTGCGCTTGAAGATATCTACAACTTTGATGAGACTGGCTTTGCAATGGGCTTAGTAGCTACTGCTAAAGTAGTTACAAGAGCTGAGATGCTTGGACGGCCCTTTCTTGTCCAGCCAGGAAACCGTGAATGGGTCACATCTATAGAGTGTATTAACTCTACTGGATGGGTGCTTCCACCATGCATTATCTTCAAAGGAAAAGTCTACATTGAGGGCTGGTATCAAGATCTAGCCTTACCAGCAGACTGGCGGATTGAGGTCAGTGAGAATGGATGGACGACTGATCAGATTGGATTATGATGGCTTCAAAAAGTCTTTATTCCTACTACTAGTCGGACAACTGGTAGATATCGACTCTTGGTTCTTGATGGCCATGGAAGCCATCTAACACCTCAATTTGATCATATCTGCAGTGAGAATAATATTATTCCACTCTGCATGCCTGCACATTCATCACATCTTCTTCAGCCTCTAGATGTTGGCTGTTTCTCTCCTCTAAAGCGCGCCTATAGTCGCTTAGTTGAGCAGAAGATGCGAGATAGTTTCAACCATATTGATAAGTTTGACTTCCTTGAGGCCTATCCGCGAGCTCGTACAGCAATCTTTTCAGCAGATAATATCAAAAGTGGATTTTCTGCAACTGGATTAATACCACTGAATCCAGAACGGGTGCTCAGTCAGCTTAATATCCAGCTTAAGACCCCTACACCACCAGGCAGCTGATTAACAGATTCCATCCCAAAAACACCTTATAATCTCAAGCAGTTGAAGAAGCAGGAAAGTACGCTTAAGAAGCTACTTAGGGAGCATACATATAGTCCTCCCACCCCTACTAAGGCTGCGCTAGATCAGCTTATTAAGGGGTGTGAGATGGCAATGAATAATGCTATCCTTCTTGCAAAGGAAAATCATGATCTACGTGCCGCACATGAGAAGTAGGTTCAAAATAGGAAGCGATCTAGGCGGCAGATAGAAGCTACAGAGGGATTCTCTATCCAGGAAGGGCAGGAGTTTATTCAATAGAGGAATCAGGCTGATGAAGCTATCCAGGCAGTAGATGCAGAATAACGCCCTCAATGGGCACCCTCACGCTGCAGTGACTGCCATATCATAGGCCATAATCGATTGCAATGCCCGCAGCGCAAGAATAGCTAGAATTAGCAATAAAAAAATCATGTTTTAGGGGTTGGAAATACCCTCTAATCTCTGTGGCGGCTAAAAGTGTATGGTTTAGTGGCCGCTCGATTGGAATGGCCACTCGCTTGTGGATTACGTTAACTAACGTATTTCCCAACCGAGTCGGACACCCTAGCGAGCCGGACACCCTATATCCCATATAAAATGGCACATATCAAGGCTTCCATATCTCAACAACCAAGCATCTACAGGGTCTGAGATTTGATAGGAGGTGTTAGTATAATCATACAGAGTTATATTTATAAGCCACAGCCTTCTAGTATATGTGAATACCCAGGTAACATAAATTACATCTGTATTTTTGGTGAAATTAACTTTTTAGACATCAAGAGAGAGGTATAGTATTTTAGGGCCATGTAAAAGAGTATTCATATACTCTAATCTATACATAGTCCAAATATCTTGCTTATATTCTAGCATATATGGACGTGGTTGAGATATCAAAGCCTTGAAGAGTGCTATTCTATATGGAATACAGAGGTGTCCGGCTCGCTAGGGTGTCCGACTCGGTTGGGAAATACGTTAACTAAAAGCCCATTCACACAGGCTAAGTGGGATAAGCCGACGTTAATAGCAAGGACCTTTACAACTAGAATATGGGGACCTGTGAAATCAACGCTGAAAATGACTGCTACTGAGGCCATAAACGGCCCCATTTCCACCTGTATTTTCCCTCAGCGAGCCGCCGCTTTAGCACTCAAGCACATGCTATACGCCACTATTCTGCACCCGCCAAGCATTGTTTAGTCACCGTCCTGAGGTGACAATCCTCAGGGAGCCTTCGCTCCGTTTTAACTCACAACCAAAAACAACACCGACAATGGCCTCCTCAGCAGCTAGATTCAGCTCCCTTGAATTTAACCGGATTGCTCATATACTGTATAAAATGCCGCCCATCCTTACTCCTCCCTTTCCCCCCGCGCACCCTCGCGCCTTCCATCCACCTTAACGCCTTCCGCATCAACCCGCAAGTCGATCGCTGCTCGATCACTATAGAAAACACTCATTTTTCTCTATATTTGGAATGGTTTATCTTAATTTCACTGCCTCCTCTCCCTCCCGCAGATCCTAATGAGCATCAATACTGGACTGACCTGATCCTCTGTGAAGAAACTCAAGCCAGGCTTGAGCATTTCCGCAGCGTTGGATGGCTACCCCCGAACTTCAAACCCAAGACATTGGAAGGTCTTGCAGTGGTTAAAAGATACTAGCAAAGGTACATACGCGCTTTCTCAGACTGCTGCCAAGATCATACATCCTTAATGTACTGTTGACAGAGTTTACATCCATTCAAACAAGGACTACATGGAGTATTTACTCTTGGAGGACCAAATGATCTACATGAATTTCTTTAATTAGATGTACAGAACCTCACGACAGAAGCTTCTTCAGTTATACAATGAGTATTGGTGACGGCTTTGCTAATACTTTAGTCTGTTTGCACGGCGCCATCTGAATGACAATATCTATGAACAGATATAACAAGTATGTTAGTCATTCTTGGTCCCAACAGCTTCATTATTAACATCAGCAGTAGTTCCTGAATTAAGTATTCCCCGCAGATCGGAAGATCCCTAGGCATATAAAGAAGAAGGACACCCTTGACATTAATGTATTCTGCATCTTATATCGCCATCACTAGATATATTCAAGATTTTTCCATCACGGGAGTATGATTATTCAATTTGCCATAGTCTAACTCTGGTCTGCCATCACTGGAACACAACTAGGTGTACTGCTTCCTCAGAAAGCTTCCCAAACTAGCCACAAGTCATCTCTGGGCAAACACAAACGTGAGCAGACTTTTCAGAGCGACCTTCCTAAACATATTTCAGCTGATGATCTTCCAGACTCAGTCTGCTACCGCGATATTAAGCTCTTCATTCTTAAAGACCCAGATAGCAAGCGTGATGTCCTTTATGCCATTATTGAGTTTCTTTCACAACCTCAAAAGGCTGGCCAGAAGGCGCTGACGGGTAAGTAGATCTATGGATAGCTGATCGCTGAGACTAACTCCTTTCTCAGAACTAAATTCTTCATGCATGGTGATTATCAAATAGCTTATTACCTAATTAACTAAATTATCTCCCTAGCTTTCCGCGATGGGGCTTTTCTCAATGAATTGACTCCAGATCTGATATGGCGGCTTTGAGTTTAAAGGGCCGCCAGTCACTTCCCCTCTAGTGGAAGCCGGAGATCCTTGATACCCCTCTCCTTTAATGTATTAAGCGCACTCCGCACGGCTACGAGCTCCATAAGTCATTGCCTATGACGTATGACTCAAGTCAACAAGCGCTCAATGAACTAGGTCAAGATGCTAAGATTGAGGACGATATTAGCCATTATAACTACTGGCGCTGGACTGCCAATGAAGTTAATCATATGTCCTCCCGCGTAAAAGATAGCTTTGCTAAACAAAAGAACTTCAAACTGTATCTAACTTGACCTTACAGGGAACTTCACAAGCCAGGAGCGGTAGAGAGTGCTAGGCCAGTCCGGCGATGCAGTTTTTGAGAGGCATTACCAGTCATAGTTCATCGGCCGCGATCTCCAGCATGTCGTGCTTCTCTGACCCTCTCAGGAAGGTCTTCTTCCTTTTGCTGGAAGCATGCTCAGGAAGAGGGATCCCCTTGCCCCGTCAGGTCATACTGACCAGCAGAAATGTGCTATTTGCCGAAACCCCAGAATCCTGGAGCTTAGACGAGAGCAGAGGGAGCTAAAGGAGGAGATGTGATTGCTAGTTAGTATAGTGGCGAAAGCTCAGGAGTCATGCCCTTGTCTGCATAAAAGACATGAGGCAGTTAAGAAAGAGCTCTCTCAGGTAAGGAAGGATCTGACAAAGGATACCCGCGAGACAGCAAGAAGGGAATATTTTCACGATGAGCCTGTTAACAGGCAGATCAAGCAACTTCTTAGCCAGTCTAATGTTGAAAATTGTAAAGATGTCGACTCTAATAGTAAAGACTGGGATATTCCTATTCTAGAATATGTCTTTCCCGAGCGAGCGCGACTTATGGAGAATTTCTATGGCCCTGAAGTGGAATGCTTTAATGCAGATAAGCTTACTTGCACGATGTATCCAGGTTACTAAGGGCATGGTTGCGCTCTTAAAGCTCTACGAACTAAGCCGCCGAGGCAACCAATTAACTGGGCTGTGAGTAATGACACTAAGGCCTATGAAGTTGAACATGAAGAGTTAGAAGAATCACCACCTTGTGGAGAGGAAGCCCTGATTACCCCATGGATGTTTGCATTGTTTGTTGTGGTTTATCGCGTCATTCAGCATCTAATCCGCCTCCACATAAATTTCACCCCAGGCAAAAGGTTCACTCTGTCGCCATCTCATCGATGTTCATCTCAGCCGTGCGCATGAGGGGATTGGCTGCACCTGGGCGGCCTGCTGCAATATCCCTAAGTTCACAGAGGCTACTGAATTCTTGGTGCATGCTGTTGATGTGCACTTATATAATCCAGAAATTAAATTAAAACATCTCCCAAAGAGACCTCTGCTAACTTGCAGTGATACTTCCTCTGTCGACAACACAGACGCTTCTCTGGAATCATGTAGGCGGTCAGGCACTAGCACTCCCACTTCCTCTATCAGCCCTGCGACAGCAAATATCAACCCGCGCTTGCTGGAACTCGACAAAGCTACCATTATAGAGCCACCGCCGCGTCGCTCAAAGAGGCTGCGACACCAATAATAGCATGCAAGGATGTCTAGGATGCAGTCGTTGCATCCTGAGTACAAAGTTCCGCTGAGACCTGGCTTTTACATTTCTTTTTATATAGAGTATATTTGTTGGCGTCTACCCCTGTATATAGCTGGTCTCCTACCTTCGAAAATGCACCTGGTATGCTCTGAGTTACTCCTCTTGGCGGTTTGAGCGTCCATCGCATGATTCACAAACCACTGGATCTTAAGTTCTACTGCCATGTAGTTCAGACTCGCAGATGCAAATGTAGGTCACCGCGCCTTGAATCGCTTTGCGTTGGGCTAAGTACATCGAAAGGCAGATAAGAGTTGGCTAGGACAGCCACCGTCAGCACAGGCCTTAGCGCCTCAGGCTAGTCTGCAGGACAGAACTTTGGGCGGCAAGAGACTCCAGAAGGTTCGTAGTGCCTGAGATTTGTCCACCTCATCTCGAACTTTTAAGGAGCGCTGCCTTGGGAGGATGGCTGGGGCGCGCTGAAGGCACTAGTGTTTCAGGCATTGCAAACCTCAGTGAATTATAAATTACCAGATTTAGGCCCAACAAAGCCCTCAATATACAGCGTCAAAGCTCAGGGTGAATTGCCGTCGATAACCGTCTTCATAAAATAGTCAATACCATACAGATTTAGGTCCTGGAATGCCTGGTGTTACTACGTGGACGCTAGCAGCGTTGGCAAACTTAGGGGAGGTGGGACGGAGAATAAAGGGGTCAGGGCTGGTGGACTGTCACCGGATATAAAACCCTTAGGTCACTGGTTTGATAATGATATCTTTCGTCCGCCCTCACGTCACCACCGAGCTTGATTTGATACCGCTGCTCACCAGTATCCCTTCCCTACACTCAACTGGGAAGAGATGGCGCCAATGAAGATAACGAAGAGATATTTGAGCAGTCCCGACGAGTGCATCATTTGTCTCAGTCTAGGACAGGTTTTACCTCTCATGGACTGGGTGAAAATGTGTGCAGCATCAGGAAAACCTCAGGCAGTACTGAGGGCTGCTCTAGCCTATTTGACCACCGTCGAGAGAACGGCATCAGTGGTAGTGAAAGACTCCATATTGATCTGTCCTCACGGAAAACTGGGTATGTGGGTAGAGGAGATGAGTTGGGAATGCTGTGAGAGTGCAATCCGGCCTTTAGGGCTTGGTCAAAGAACGTGCCCACCGTATACGATATGTTGAAACACTTCAATGTGCACACCGCTCAGCAGATCGCATTGGAAAAGGGAGACAGTCTTGTCTACAATGGTCCATTGCGGATGTCCAAAGATGAGGATTTTAAATGCCTTCAGAATGCAAGACACGTCCTGCAGCTGGTGCGGACGGATCATCGCACAGTCGAGTCAGTGGTATCAACAATTGAACTGAATGATTGCACATCCGATTAGACACCAGTCACCTTAAGGTACAACATTCCAGTTGAATACTCTCCATCGTACCCGCTGGCCAACGGATGCAGTAGTCTGAGGCTCATCAAGAGAATCCCCAAGATCACTCCTAGTGAACCTGTGCCGTCTTGGGAATTTGGTTTGATGGACTATTGGTGTGGAACGTTTGTCTTCTGTATGATCAGGCAGGACCAAAGGATTTCTATGATGGAGCGGAAGCAAATACTCAGGTATTGGGACCAGGTAGATAGAGTTGTAGCCAAACGGAGAAGTAAGCGGTGCGGTAGTCAAAGCCATAAGCGCAGATTGGACGATTGTTTAAAGAAGATACTCATCCTACTGGCCTAAGAGTGCATGGGATTCTGATTTTATACACTAGATGTGCCCCTCAAAAGTACTGATGTCTGCAAAGTCCAAGGAACCAGTGATCCTTTCTCATAGCCTTGACCTGACAACAGGGGCGCTGAGGGAGAGGGGAAGAGCTTCATTCAACTCAACACTGGGCCATGAGTCATATTAGGACATCTAAACAGCCAGCAATTATAACGGTCTTCTGGGTAACCAATCATAATCCGCTGCGGCCGGCCCTATTATAGATTCCTCAGCGCTGAGGGCAAAAATAACTTCGGGCATGTGCCAGACGATGGGATCCTTTGAACCACAGATAAAATATGTTCCATCCTAGCGAAATCAAGAACAATCTTGACAAAGCGCCCTTGGATGGAGATCGAGAAATCCCGAACAGCGATCCAGCAGATAATTATGTGGGCGTCTTTCTAAGCCACGCTGAAGTGTCCTATA
>JAABUG020098770.1:0-46052 GCA_011319215.2 Scortechinia acanthostroma
TGCGCAACGCTAATACCACCCAGGTCGTGGTTATGCTTCAAGGAAAACTGGCGGATGTCGGTGCGAACTTCAAAGAAGTTCTCGAGGTTCGAACGAAGAATATTCAAGCGTCGCGGTCCCGGACAGAGAACTTTGTCTCTTCGGTATCGTCCAAGTCGCAAGTGTTGGATCCGCAACGGTCGGACTCTCCACTGTACAACCCCTCGGGACGGAGGACGCCACAACCAGGCTTCCAGGGAGGTTCTTCAGATCTATTGACGCTTGATCCCTCAAATCCTTCGCCTCTGGGGCGCCCGTCGTTCCAGACAGACCAGCAATTACTGGTCATGGAGGAGGCACAGACGAACAACACGTACATTCAGGCCAGAGGCGAAGCCATTGATGCCATCGAGCGCACCATCAGTGAACTCGGCGGGATCTTCGGCCAACTGGCTCAGATGGTCAGTGAGCAGTCAGAGATGATCCAACGGATTGACGCCAACACCGAAGACGTGGTGGACAATGTTGAAGGCGCCCAGCGCGAGTTAATGAAGTACTGGAACCGCGTATCCGGTAACCGATGGTTGATCGCCAAGATGTTTGGTGTCCTTATGGTATGTTTCTCTCTTGTCGATGCCATGGCAGATGCTAACGAAACAATTGCAGATTTTCTTCCTTCTCTGGGTTTTGATAGCCGGATAGATATACCCTTATTTTTTCTATTGTATTAATATGGCCTCTGGTCTCTTACTTCACACATTGTACTCGCGCTCGGACGCATGTTGCATATCATTCTTCGCTTGAACAGGGAGCTATTTCTATTTACAGCGGATCTGGCTAGACTTTTCCTATGATCGTTTATTACGGGCCGATGTCAATACTATGTTGCTAGTTGAAATTACTCAGTTGATACTGAGCTTCAACATGTACGTATAGTGTTTCTTTGCTGCATAATCCGTGGCGGATAGAAGGACTGTTGCAACGCTACTCAATGTCTATGTCTTTTTCTAGTCCAGACTAGAGTTCACGCCATTCTTTTCGGTTGACTGACATACTATAACGAAATTCCCAAGCGATCGTAATGAGATCGTTGCCTCTGTAATGTTCTGTTAACGGAAAGGGAAGGGGAAGAAAACAGGCTTTGAATGGGGCACGAGAAGCAGGTGATTGATAACCCTACTTCATCTCTACTTTACAATTAAACCTCGAAATCATCCAAGATGACAGCCACCGTCGGACCCAACTGTTCCATGACTCCAAATTAATCCTTCCTTCGAATATGCATCTTCACGCCCATAGTTTCAGGGTCACTGTCACTCCCAAAATCTCCACAGTCAACATATTCGTACATTGGCGAAAGTCCTCTGATATCTTCCACACCCGCTCTGAGGGCATCCATCACGACACTGATCCAATGTGCTGCTGAATCCTTAGCCGCTAAGGGGTCATCGCGGACCTCGGTCTCCCTGAAGGAATCAATGTCCGTTGCGTACCTAATGTTGTTAGCTATGCCTGGCCACGTCGTGTCAACAGGAATGGCATACACTCTCCGAGCCTCCGGATCCCACTTTAATAACGAAATGCCAACATAATCGAAACCGTGTTTGTTGAATTTACTGTCAGTAGAACGAGTCAGACTGTATCAAGCAAACCCCGGAAGGTCGACCGCACTTACATCGCCATATGAAGCAACTGTTTCTCAACGCCCCGAAGCTCATCAGCATATAGGAATTGAGGGGCGTCCACCAGACTGAAGGTAGGGTAATCCCCCGGAACTAGAATCCAGAGGTATCGACCGGGGTTCTCAAAGGTGAGGTCCTGATGCATTTCCCTCATGCCGTAGTACTTGGGAGTATAGCCCGAGTCTGACAGGGTTCTCCAGATATTGCATTCATTGTGGAAAAGCTTAGTCGCATTCTTTTTCATAGATCGTTTTCCACTTCTTTCCTCTCTCGTGAATGGATCTGCCCTATTTCAGTGAAGCGTTCGTGAACGAGTGGGCGAGGCTTTCATAACACAAGAGGCAGAAGGCATACTCCACGAAGAACTTGACGACGACAGGATCCTTAGTCTCGCATTCCTCGGCTTCGAACATAGCCCTGCGCTGATGATAATCGCTATTGTAATGCTCCCAGAGAATTTTCTTCAGGCGAAAGACACGGCCCGCGACTGGAAAAGTGTTGTTCTCGAACTTCCTCATGACACTTCCAGCAGGGAACTCCTTATTGACGCCTTCACATTGGCCCTCACCCTCCATTTTGAGGTTGACAATGTGGACTGTGCTTTGGAGGCAGCCTGAAAGAAATCTGAGAGCGTTATGAGCCTTATGCTACTTACGTCACTCACGTACAGACAAAGCATCGTGAATGGGATAGAAACTAGCGCTGTCCTAAGCGAGAGACGCGTCTAGGTTCTCCAGTATCTAGCGTTGGACGCGTGATAGAAAGAACTGGTATGATCATTCATGTCTGTATATCACTAGGTAGGTGATTCGCCTCTTCTACCGCCCACGTTCCAATATCAGACATCAAAGGAGCCTGAACATGATATCCATACAACGTGCCATAACACATCAAAAGTTGAAACCAGGCGCTCAATATAACCCGATGATGATATCACCATCTAGCTGAGCATCCAGGTCCAATTTCACCTTGGCATGGAGATTCAAATGAATCTTGATGTTGAGACTCTCCCTCTTGCCATCGTCTCGTTTCGTTGTTGTATCAGCGGCCGGCTCGCTAGTAGTTGGTTTGACCACCACGGTCTTTTCTGTGGTTTCTTGCATCGATTCTTCTTGCATCTCCGCTGGGGTACTTGATGATATGAGCTATAGAACAGACATTGACCCAGACATGAATACTTACCTCGGAGCATCCTGCCATTTTCGATCGCCCATTTTGTGGTTTGATATTGAGAATGGAAGTATCTAGCAGCAAGACGACGAACAGCAACAAGTGAAGATAAAATAAATGAAGCAACAGCCAGGATTATCTGTCCTATATCGTCTGTGGGTTATGTTACATCTTGCGTTGTGGGGATACCTTCATTTCCGTTTCCGTCGACCAGCGGCCAAGTGTACCTGACGAGAACCACAACCACGGACAACGGCATTATCCCGTCAATTGCTTATCGCCACCAAGAGTTAACATTATAATTTGAGCTACATAAACTGCGGGAGACGCCTGTTCCCATACAGCTACCGAGTCAGCCAACCACACCATTTCACTGGATCCACCACAAAATCTACGCCATGGTCCTCGGACTCGCCTTAATGGGCGCCATGGCCCCAGCAATGATAAACATGAACCAGAGCTCTAATCGCTCCGAAGCCAGTTGCCAGCATGCTAAGAGACAACGAGGCCATCTTCTCGCAGAATGTTATACAAACGAAGAAACGCCGGAACAGCGAGACCAACTGCACAACGCACGGGTATACCTCGAGGAAGATGGAAAGGTAAGCTACCCAGCCACACTCGCTTTTAACTACTGCTTAACACGAATAGCTGTACGTAACCAAACACCCGACTCCAACAATGACCCCCTTCGACGGCCACTTCTATACCCACCCCGACTTCCCTCCCGACAATACCTCCGGACTCATAACGTTAAGCGGGGAGACGCCGCCTCTCGCTCGCTGGGTCTTTCTAGATGCCGAGACGAATGAGATGCGCTATGGAGGGAAAGGGGATAGCCAGGGCCATATCTGTGGACCGTTTGATCTACTCGATGTCGAGAATGGATATATCTCGCTTGAACGACGGCAAAGATGGCTGGCTGTAAAGTTGCCCGAACAGCAAGCCCGAGAGAAAGAGGCGGTTGAGCTGGGGATTGCCGAGTTTGAAGATGGGGCGGGAGGGCTGTGGACGTTGTACTTTGATCGGGATGAGTATGTGTTGCCGGTGGGAACACAGTGGGTGAAGCTTCGTTTGAGGCATGTTCCAGGGAAGTAGTACGAGTGAGTCACATTGCGAGAAATGGTGTAATAGTAATATCATATAAGTTTTTCTATCAGGCGAAATGACTGGGTTGTTGGCTGTAAGAACTGAAATGTTCATGGTATAGTTGCATTCCGCATTCGGCAAGACAGGATGCCTGAGCTGCGGTCTCGAGATACAATTAATTTTGCAACGATGAGAAAACAGACAGATTACGATATTGAAATATACCAATTAAGGCCTTCACAGTCATGACTCGTGTCTAAAAAAAAGACGAATTTATATATTACATGCTAGAAAACACAATCCTCCCAAACAGCCGGGGAATCAAAGAGACAATCATCATCATCACTCATAGCATTTCAGCTCACAGTTCACCGCGTGGGAATGAAATGCTTGGACTGCTCCTGCTGCTCACTGAATGACTCTGGAAACGCCGCGATGGCAGCCACAATGCCAACAGCCATGAAGCACAGGGAAACGATGGACCAAATGACGCCCCAGCAGCGGGAAGAGCCACCATACCTCTGGGCGAAGACACTCGCATCGGAAGTATTGACTTTGCGGATAATGAGGTCGTCGCACTGTTCACATTAGCATGGCCATATCTGATCAAGAAGAGATGAAGACGTACAATATCCCAAACGCTGTAAAGCGCCGACATAACACCGATAAATAGCTACTCGGGTTAGCACCAGCCAAATAGACGGAGAGAAAAACATACCACAACCCACCGCAACGCCTCCCCATGAACAATAAACCAACACGCAACCAGCAACCCAACAGCCAACAAAACCGTCACGATAGTCAACCAATCCCTCCGTGCCCACCACAGCGTAAGCAAAAAGCACACCCCCAGAACAATACTCGCGACCTTGCTCGCAATAATATCAAACCCAGCAAAGATCAGCAGAGCGCCGATGATGGATGAGCCCAGGTAGCCCGCGGGCAGGGTGATGGCGCTGATACCGCCCTGCATGTGCGTGACGCCGCCCTCGTGGGGGTCTAGCGAGATGGACTTTACTCTGCCTCCTGTGCAGCATGCGGTGATGGCATGGCCGAATTCGTGGAAGGCGATGACCAGCATCTGTTCATTAGTAAACAATCAACGGTAAATATAGGGTCGGCAGATGTACCTTGAAAGGCCATAATACCCAGCGGACGTAGGGTAGGTTCCAGAGTAGTGCAATGATAACCACGTACGCGCCCATAACGCCCAAGGTTACTGCTTGAGTGTGGTTGACCGTGAGATCGCGCTTGAGGAGATGAGGCTGTGCCGGTGACTCCTCGAATGCGCTTCTTATGAGGGCTGCATACGGTGCCATTTTGATTTGTCTATTTCCGAGATGATCTGGGAATCGAATTAAAGGCGAAGTGTCAAGGAAGTAAAATGAAGCTTTTATTCCTTCCTCGTGATAAATGCCTGACTGCCTGGTGGCTTGTGCCTACGCGTCCAATTGCAAATCCCTGCGCCGCAGTAAACACTTGTCTGATTTCGGCTAGCGTGTGGCTGATGAAACCCTATTTTTAGTATTTGGCTTGCGGGTACTCCATATTGGCCAATCACATTGTCATCGTCCCAAATGTTTTATGATTGGCCTGAAGCAAATATTTGTCCCTTTTCTTTATACTTTTCAATCACCCTGAAGGATTCCGTTGTCTGCATAGTCCGTCTCAGCAGAAGTATTGCTGACTCTACCATGCGACCTATCAATCCGTCACTGACGCCTCTGGTGATGTATTGATGTCGAATTTGAGTCACGCTCCACTGCCGGGTCCAACGCTAACAACGCCCCCATGCGAAGCTTCTTCGGTGCCAGTGGGGACCTTCACATGCCAGCATAGCGTGAGACCAACATGAAGCTAATAGCTTCAGGTCGACTGTCTGGTTGATATAGTGAACCAATGACTAGATTAGCGGGCGTGGAAGCTCTAGTAGCCGAGTAGTCGAGAATGGAACAAGCCTTATTGCACTCGCAGGCTATCGACAAGAATATAAGACATGACGCTATCTCCGCAAGTATTACAACTTCTCAAACCTCCCATGCCTCCCCTCCCCATCCCTAAACCTCGCCGCCCCCCTCACACTCTCCGTCGCCAACACCTTCGACCCCATCTCAAACTCCCTCCGCAACGCATCCTCCATCGAGCCCGCCGCATACGCACTATAATAGCAACTCCCCCGATCAACATTCATACACCTCTCCGGAAACCGCATCAACTCCCTCGCCAACACCCTCGCCTCCTCCACCGCCCTCCCCTTGCCCACAACCCGACTCACCAACCCCATCCCCAGCGCCTCACGCGCCCCAACCCCCCGCCCCGTGAGAATTAGATCCAGGGCCCGCCCCAACCCCACAATCGCCTGCAGCCGCACCGTCCCGCCGTCGATGAGCGGGACGCCCCACCGCCGGCAGAAAACACCTAGCACGGCGTCCTCCTCGACGACGCGCAGGTCAGCCAGGAGCGCGAGCTCCAGCCCGCCTGCGACGGCGTGGCCTGCTATCGCTGCGATGAGGGGCTTGGATATCTGCAACCGGGTAGGGCCCATTGGCCCTAGTGATTGGACGGGTTCACGTCCATCTTTGCTAGACGGCGGAACAGGCTGAAGGTTCTCTTGGCTTGCTAGAGTGGACGGGGAGGCGTCGGCAGCCGCGACGGCGTGGAGATCTGCGCCGGCGCAAAAGGTCCCGCCTGCGCCGGTGAGGATGCAGATTTTCTGGGCGGGGTTGGCGTCGAAGGCTAGGATGGCGTTGTAGAGGGCTTTGGCGGTCGGAGGGTCGACGGCGTTGCGGCGGTGGGGGCGGTTGATGGTGATGGTTGTGATGCCGTTTTGGGTAGTGCTGAGGATTGTGTCTGTCATTTTGTGGATGGTCGGTTTAAATGATTAGATTGCGGATCGTTGTCTTGTAGATATTTGAGTCGTGGTCGTTTATGGTGAATACGAGCCTCGGTCTGTGTGTAGAACCGAGGTGACGAATTGTCTGTGCTTGGAATGTAAGAAGCAACATGTACAAGCTGTAGCGGTCGCAATGCTAAGGCCTGCAGAGCAAAGCACTATGCTAAGCAGCAGATATGCAACTGAGAAGCGTCAATTCTAGATCAGATGCGGGTTGACTCAGAGTATGATGTCCACTGACTACCATACAAAAAAGTATGGTAGTCAAGGTACCTAGGAGTCAGATCTCATGAGAATCTGGGGTTGGTGCGGGGCGTAAATTAATATTTAGCAGCGGGGGAGGGCCCCAGAGATCCACCACCCTCCCCAGGCCCCGCCTTCCATGAGCCCATGTCAGTACATCTAGTGCTTAACTGTAGTGATACCGTAGACGAGCTACTGTATTAACATAGGACAGCTGTCAGCTATAACCACGCGGCCAAAAAGGTGTCTAGATAACTACTTCTAGAGTAGCAGGAATAATAGTGCAGAATATGGTCAACAACAGCACATGACAACAATTTTAGGATCCAATCAAAGAAACAGAAAGTTGCAGTTTTAAAACCAATCACACCGGACGCCAAGGCAGGAAGGCAAGTAACCTAAGGGCTAAGGCTACTAAGGGTGCCTATGCAAAGACCTCATGCCACGCTGCGCTCGCAATCAATCATCAAAGTCAGTCATAAAGTCGTTTGCAAGAAATGAAACCAGATTAAACCACGCCCTTGCTCCCCCTTTTTCTTCCCTCAGCCTTCCATACCAACCAAGCAACGACTATTCCCAACTTCAACACCATCGCCAACCAGAGACTTGCAGCCATCTCCGTCACCTTGTTCAACCCGCCGGCGGTCATCGCGCCCAGGAAGAGCGCCAGGAACGCGCCGACGCGGCGGTTCCGGCGCGGGTTCGATCGCCACCCGCGCGCCAACAACTCCTTGTCGACGAGCAAGTCGCACAGGAGGGTTGTCAGCACCACTGTCGGGATCTCGTCGAAGGAGAGCATGCGTGACGTCACGATCTGGCCCGCGGCCTGGAATGAGAGCAACGAGATGGGAAGGATCTGCATCCATTGCATAGGGGCGCGGGGGTCCTCGGGACGGCGGCTGACGGTGCCGGTTTCGACGAGGATGGCGGCGGCCAGGAGGGCAAGGGTCTGCGCGCTGAATGAAAGGAGGAGGGTTGAGCGGCGGCGGGGGGCCAGCAGACGCGAGAAGTAGATGTAAACGATCATGGAGATGATGAAAACGGCAACGGCGACGAGGGATTTGGCCCAGAGGTAGGCTGGGTAGACTGGTTGGCCGCTGACGCCTAAGGCGATGAAGACGGTGTTTCCTTCACGCTGTCAGTGGAGTGTACTCAAAATCTTGGTCACGGGTCACGGGTCACGAACCGGTTTGCATGCTGGCAAAACTGCCCCAGGCGTTGAAGGAAAGGCCATCGACGAGGCCGCTGACGAAGCCGCAGACGATGAGGATCAAATCAGTGTATTTGGTGTCGATGTCGGCGGTAAAGTGCCGGATGAGGGTGGAGCGGAGGCCCCAGCCGGAGTCTTCATCCGCCCCCTGAAGCGAGACATCGGTACTCTGTCCGCGAGACCAAAGACCGGGTCGGTCATTGGAGTCCTCCAGTCGGGATGGAAGGCTGAAGGCCATTCTGTGTTGATTCATGAGGACACTTGTTTGGAGCTGCTAACCTATTCACTCCGTAGTGGCTCGAGGATTGATCATTGGTCGCCATTACGCAGGTCTCAGGATGTCTCCCCCTTTTATACATCCTTCCGACTGATAAGCGGCCAGGCGCTGAGACATCCCACCGCCAAGATTGGGTCGAGAGATGTGGGATGCGAGCATCCAGGACGATCCTTCTTGGTCACGTCAGTGATATCTGTCTATCGTCCGATTGTCGGAAAAAGGCCGAGCCACCTCCTGCCTCGTGGTCCGCAACAGCGCACCACGAATGAGCGCTGGCGGGTAGGTTACACTGCTGGCCTCGAAGAGCGCAAATCTGATGTCTCGAATCAAGAATCGTCACGGATCCCCGTATCAATATTCAGAACAAAGATCCAATATGAGGGATCGCGTCAGCGTACAGATTCCGCGCCAATCACTTCAGATGCATCGCAAGCATTCTTCTTGGCGGCGCTTGGCACGATAACGCCGCGGTGACGGATTATCGCCTAGATTTTTGGGATCAACCAAGGTTTCAGGCCTAGCCGTCTCCTTGGGCTTTGGATTCACGCCGGTGGGACGCCAAGCAGAAGCTTCAGGCATCTCCTCGTTTCCATTGACTGTAAACAGCGTGGACGGATGATCTGCGAGTGATGCTGACATTGTTGCCTTGGCTGCTCGTAAGCACCTGAAGAGTCACAGCCACACTCTTGTCCCAGACATCTGTTCAGGTTAATGTCTTGGGACTCTTCTTGGGAGTTGGGACACAGCAATGAAAAAAGGAGACCTACGGCCCGGGAAGCCTAATTCCTTCAATTCTGCCCAGACTGGTCCATCCCGCGCCTTCCAAGAATTCAGATCCCCCTAGCCCATTGCCAAGGGATGATCGCCATAAGATATACAGCCAAATTTATATAGTTGTCTTAGTGAGTCTTGACTGAGACCTAGTGTGAACTGTAAACCTGTAAGTGCACAGCCTCTGCCGTTGTCCTTTTGCTGAATCCGAAGGGGATCAGCCGGACTGATAAAAAGGGGATGCTTGCGCTGTTGCAGCCAAGGAGTCATGTGGTCAAACTACTGCACCTTGAATCAGTCTTTGCTTATTCCATCTCGACACTATTGTCTGGCAAGATTGGATTATGCCGTTCCGATTGGATGTGATGAATGTTATCTCTAAGGGTGAACCTTGCTGGCGCCACCCGTGTCATTTCTTTGCTTACTCTGCTAGAAGCCTAGCAGGGATATTCCATCATTTTCCATTGACTACGCTCGGAATTGTATGCAAGAGATACCTTTGCTGCGCCAAGCCTCCATTGGAGGATCCCAGATTAGGTATGTATAGCGACTCACCGCTCAACTCCGGACCTCCTGCTAATTCATGCCTAAATGGCCATATCCCGAGTGCACGTCTTGTAATCTGTTAGTCCTCCGCTGTTCGATCTGCGGAGTACTGGAAGATGCTAAATGTCGGAAATATGCTAGATTTGGTATGTGGGGGATATCTGAAGCTATTCGGACATGGCCCCCACGATACATCGGTCCAATTCCCGTACGCCAGTGCACGTCATCTGAAAGCATCAATTCCTTATTAGGGCTGGCCCGCGGGGAGCAACGGTACCCCCTTTGGTTACGGACTTCCAATGCTGACTTGGCGGAACAAAAGGTGGCCATTCCGTAATGTGTGATACCTTCAGTTTCACATTTGCAGGGTGAGCCCTATTCCTGAACGTGTTGAATCCGGATCCGCTGCCTAGGCGGCATCTGTAGGTCGTACAGTATGACTGTATGAATGACCGGTCACTGCATTGCGCCCACGCGTTGGTGCTACATAGTGGTAACAGACAGCATGGCATGGGTGGCACATGTAATTGGCTGCGCATTTCAGCTGTTTGTATGGGTCCTGTTTGGCTGCGCATTCGAAAATGGACTGAGCGTAGACATTCGCCTGCGAGAGACGTCGGTCAAGCAGACGACGGGGAATCGCAGCGTGGACTACCTGTGTACACGGACGCGAAGTCGACCAGAAATGACCATCATTCGGTAGTTATTTGCAGTCACCTGGCACTATTCTTCAAACGTTGTCGTCATGGAGTCCACTCGACGTAGTCAGCTATCGGATTCGCTCTGCTCAGGCGAATGATATCCGCGGCTAGCCTTCCTCAACTCCCTCTCCAGCGCCTCAGTCAGCGCCTCCAGCAACCATTGCACCTCCGTCTTGTGTCCCAGCAAGGGACTCTTCTGACCAGTCCAATCCCATATCTGATAACCTGCCTCTCCTCCGGTTTCATCTCCTTCGCCGCCTATGAGGTTAAGGAAATACTCCCACTCTTGGTAATCGAACTCCTTGTTCAAATTGCGCGTGGCGTAGTCCATCATCCTCCGTACTTCCCGGAACAACAAGTAGTGGTGGTGATGTATTGTTTCCGCGGTGACGTCTCCGCGTGCCCTAGCTGATTCTTCTTTCTTGTGCTCGTCTGCCTCGATTGCGTTGCGCTCCTCCTCTTCTCCCTGGTCTTCTTGATCTGTGTCCTCGGCGGCTGTGGCGGCAGTGGTGGCAGTGGTGGCAGCGGCAGCGGCCTCCTCGACGTCCTCCTCGTCGGGCTTCTTGTCCGCGACAGCCTCGGTAAGAAATCTTTCCTTCCAGGAAAGGCGGGTTATATCCTTGATCAATTCCCGGATGGGTTTATCACCAGGCAGAATGGTCAACTCGCCGAGGTAGATGGTGACATCGCGGATCGTCCGCACCACCGTGTCACCAACATTGGCAATGAGCAACGTCACCGTCGGAACAGCGAGCAACGTCCAAAAGACAAAGAATGACCGTTCCCAGTCCGAAGTAGCGTGAAAGTCCCCATAACCGATAGTAAACAAAGTCGTGTAGGCAAAATACAGCGCCTCAAAATACGTCAACTTCTCATTCTGCCCAGGGAGCCAAAAGGCGATCGCGCCCAGGAACCAGAGCATCGTCCACACGGCCAACGATGTGGCGAGCGAGATCCATTTCCGCTCGAGCGTGGCAATCTGCCGCACCCGTCGCATGAACTGGAACTCTCGCCGTTGTCGGTCACGGTCACTTTCGTCCCTTTCCGGGTGCAAGCGTGGGACCACGTCCCGCAGGTGCTGATGGTCAGATACGGCTTCGCGGACGAGGAACTGGCGTGTCCTTTCCGTCACAGTTTCCGCCATCTTCTGCCGTCCCTTCTCGAGCATCTGCGCGCGGATGGAGCCCACGATCAACCCCAGAATCAGAATCCCTCCAACGGCGTAAGGGAACAAAAGCCCCCGACCTTCGTGCGTCCTGGGTGCAAAGTCACCGATGCCAATAGTCAGGAGGGTAAAATCCGCCCAATACACAGCATCGAGATATCTCCAGCCTTCGATCCTTGCGTACACGGCGGCTCCGCCGAGAAGATAAACGAGAAAGAGAATCGTCTGAAGCATCAGACTCCGCTGGTTGGTCGTCAGTCGAAATTCGCGGCTGTAGTGGCCCCGATAGGCCCCGTAGACGGTAATGAGCAGAAGGGAGGAGAGCACAAAGTATAGCCCTGCTGCAAATGCTGCATAATAGTAGGCCCCAGTGAGCCACCGACGCCGACCGCTATCCGACTGGGACTGTACTCTCGATGCTGCAAATACACACAGTAGGCAAGTCAAGAGCAGGGATGAAATATACCAGCCAATTATGATTATAGGCTGCGCAACAGCGAACGCGATGCGCCGCGCCATACTCCACAAAAGGACAAAATTCGAAAGAATGGCGCAGCCAAGTGATACCGCATTGACCACAATGACCCTGAAATCTCTCTAAGCTCATGTATACGGCCATTATGTGTTCGTATACATACCAATCGGGATCCCCGATGCGCCTGATCTGTCCATTGCCCGCCTCGGACTCCATACTCCATTCCTCGGACAACGAGCATATGCTGAATGCGCTAGCCATGGGTCCTAGAGTGCCCTGGTCAAGACGTCAACATCATCTTCTTCCCGAAGGAATCAACATACAGCTAAAAGTGGATACGCAGTGCTTGCGAGCCACCACCAGGCCGAAAGAGCATGATGAGGAACTTCCTCAATGATGCTCTGCGCCTCGTCCTGGGAACTCTCATTGACCATGGTGTCGAAATTTCCACGGTGCTCTACCCCTAGCCTGCGTCAGTTTTGTCGAAATCATACTAATCAATGTATGCTCGCGTTCATTCTCAATGATAGGACCACGTTCGAGCAACCTCCTTTGAGCGCACGCAGAACGGAGGATAAGGAATTTTCCAGGCTGATCACTGCAGCTGCTACGCAAGGTGTTCCGTCATTCGGAAATAAACACCGCTGCCATCCGCAACGTCATGTCACGTGGCCGCAATAGGCTTCGAACTGTTAGAAGAAATTGTTGAGTAATGCAAAGGCCCAAGGGCCGACTTGATTGGAAAGCGGTATGACCCACGAATACACAACATTTCACGCCCCCAGTGCTGTCCAAAGGAAATGCAAGGACAGCATGATCGATACAGACGGACAGAAAGGAAAGGACACGGGAAGAATAAGCGAAGAAGAGATAGCAAGGCAGTTTCACATAAGTTCCATCATACACGGTCTTGCCTGACACATAGGATCATTCAAGTTTGTACATGACGCCGTTCCACTTGAAATGAGGGCGGTGACGAAAGGGGTTTTATGTGCAATGCCATATGCGTGAAGAAGCGGACAGAGAGGTATTGAGAGAAAAGGACTGCGAAAGAAGAAGACTGAGGAAGGACGCCATAACAGGAAAGACTCCAGAACTCCAATCACCTAATATAGCTTGCGCATAGCTGTTTTGGGATGGACAGAGTGAAAGCAAAATTGCAACAACGAAGAAAAAGTTACCAAGTTGATTCATGGCAGAGGGTATCGTGAGGGTTCCCGGGGTATCGACATTGGTGGCATGCGTCCCCCTACACCAGTAGCGCCGGCTCGGAGATCAAAGTCAGGATTGTTTTCAAGCAATGCGATTTGTCTTTGCTGGGCGGGAAGAGCTGGCGGCGGCGGAGGACGCCATCGAGGATTGATAGGACGCTCGGAAATGGAGGTGAAATGGCTTATCTCGCTAGTAGTAGGTGAGCCAGGGGCTTCGGAATCATCCATCGGTTTGCGCTCACCAGCACCCGGAGTCAGAGCAGATGGCAGTGCACGGTTGCCTGCCGGTGGTTGATGTGGCTCAGCGAAACGAGGATCCACATCTTCATAGTAATCGTCCCCCGAATTGGAACGAGCGTGCGCAGCTGTGCGATTTCCTTCGAGAGCGTGAACTGGCGAAGGTGAGGGACCAACACGAAGATCAGCCGGGGTCCAGCCAGCACGGGGAGGTACGTATGATCTGAATGGGCTAAATTAGCAAGAAGTTAGAGTAAGGGGGTCTGAGTGAAAGGCAATATCTCACGGTGCTCGGCTATACAGACTCGAAGGGCTGAGAGGCTCCGGGTGTCCGTCATTGGAAACCGCATGTGGCTGCTGCTCCTCAGACACTACATGAGGGCCCTCTCCGACAGAGTCCGTGTGCCTGGGTTGCGATGTCATTTCGATAGCTTGGCCGATTGGCGCTGTTTCTGGTGATGACACTGCCATGCCAATCGGACCGGGGGAAGGTTGTCTCGCTGCCCCAACAGGTGAGGGTCCAGGATAGTCGAAACCGTCTTCGCCAGGCCTTTGCGACGGCCTTGGGCCCGGTCCGTAGTTGTAGGACTCATAGCCAGGATTGAGGCCTCCTGGGGCGGGGCCGTAACCGTAACCAGCAGGACTTGGACCCCGCTGTCCTCGTCCCATCATACCAGAAGGGGCTCCTCGCATGGGACCCATTGGCCCGCCCCTACCATTGGGTGGAGGTCCTCTGGGACCTCCGTAGGGACCTCCCCGACCATAGCCTCCACGAGGAGGGTATCCACCTCTTCCACGAGGAGCGAAACCAGGGGGAGGTGGCCCTCGTCGCGATCCCATACTGCCGTCCGAATACTGAGGGCGTAGGCGAGGATCACCAGGTCCGGGTCGCATCCGAGGTCCTGGGCCGTAGGAACCTGCATATGGAGAGTTTCTTGACTCGTCGAGAGACGCACTCGAGTACATTCCATCGCCGCGGCCTCGTGGAGGATACTGACCATCAGGCGCAGGAACATCGGTCGGAGCTACCTGCGAATTGAGAGGCGTTCGGTCATCATCGCTAGAATGCGTCGTGGTGCGGAAGGTAGCGAACATGGGCCCGGACTCTGAATTAGGGGACGTAGTAACCATGGCCTCTTTCGTATCGGCGTTCAAGGCCTCTGCTCTTGGTCCAGTAAATCCGCTGGCAGCAGCCGCCGCCGCCGCATTCTGTCGGTTGTAGTAATTCTCCCCACTCATTTCGGCATTCTCTGCAATGCGCCTCTTTCTCGCTTTGCGACTAACCAGAGTCCGGCGCATCGCGCAGGTGAGCACGCCGCTGATCACCAGCAAAATCGTGGCACCTAATACAATCCAGCCTCCCCATCCTAGATGCGGCACAAAAAGGAGAATGTCCACCAAGAAGGCGAGGAGGGAGACGAGTAGTGTCGGAAGCAGGAGGATCAAGAGCGCCAGAAGATATCGGGGCGAATGCGACGGGGCGTGTAGGTGAGCAGCCGCGGCGAGGCAAAGGCAAACGAGGGTGAGAAAGGCAGCGACCGGGTGAACGATCAGAATGGAGGATAGGGACCTTCGAGTACTCGTTGGTAGATTGAACTCGCTAGTGTCGGTGTCGGAAATTTCGTCTGAAGGATGTCAGCAATGGCAGCCGCCAAGCTGCTCCTCTACGGTTGAAACCACATACCAGTAGTGTAGCCGATATGGATGTTGGTGCATTGGCCGGCTTTGCAAAAGCCAAAGACACCATAGTCCACACGGCTGAAAGTCGCTAAAGGGATACCCTTGATTATTGGGGTGGAAAGAGTGGAGAGAAGTAAGAGGACAAAGGCCGCCAGGAGTACGATGGTGAGGGGCGTCGCAGGCTTGAGTAACATGGTGGAAGAGGGGCGGCGACTTCGCCGTTAACGAGAGACGTGAAGGACAATTGCAAAGCGACCGAGGAAAGGGTGGTCAAGATAGGTGACAGATCCTCGATGATAGCGACACACGCGGTCGACGCAGAACCTGGAAATCACTGGATTGAAGGTGGCATTGCTTGCTCTTCTCCTGAAACTCGGGGCGGAAGATGCAGTGGGTACGATAAGAGATGAAGGGGCAGATCAAAGGTTAGACAATCTACATCAATCTCGGCACTCAAACCCCCAAATCAAGGGACAGGGGACAGAGTACAGGATGAGGAACAGATATTTTCCTCAAAGAAACGATGTCTTTACCGAGGAAAGAAGAAGTAGCCAGTCTGGCTGTGATAGAGTTTACTTAAGCAGCCTAGATAGAATGCAATTGCGGAGGGCCGGAGGCCTTTTTCCACAAGAGTAGGTGACTGCCTCAGGCGTCGGACGGTCGCCACTTATTTTGATGTTGCTGTCTTTGGCTGGATTTTGTAGAAAATCAGTACTCCGACTGTTCCAAACCTTGTCAATATGTAGAAGTAGGAGTCTCGAACTTTGGTATTGCCTTACATCGATAATCAATCAATATTACTAGCTATCATTATTACTTTACGGTGCTGCCTCTTTAGCCCTTCTCCCTGTCTTGCGCCCTTCTTGTGGCGGAGTCGGCCGTGCCTAATTTAATTTAGAGCATCCTTGTTTCTAGGCAAAGGTTTCTTCCCTGATTTGTTCTACCAAAATAGATAACCGTTATGTGGATAACACTTCCATGCACCAATTAAGCCGTGCCTGTGACATTGCGAGGCTCCTGTCTAAGGTACTTTACTAGTACTTGGAGGAGATTTCAAGCCCTCAACGGCGGATCACGTGTTATTATTTGATCCCCGTTATCAACGAGCGCATGCTGGGCAAAGTTGACTTGTAGATAGATCCTTATTTAATGGGCGTGCGAGATCATGAGCAGAAGAGCTGAAGTAATCCGGCAATGGCGTACGGCACGTTGGCCTCTCAATCATGGAAGAGTCAGATCTTCTCGACCTCTTCGCTTCTGCCTTGTTCATTTTTAAGTTTGGCACAGTTCCATGGCACTTTTCCGATTTCCACGTTCTTTGTGCAAGACTATTCCGTAGTGTAAACGCAATTTAAAGGCTATATCTGCCCTCAGACCTGGGAGACTATGGAGATTGGAGAGATGGATGGATGGATGTCTCCGATCAATATCGAGTAAGCTCATGTCAAAACAAACTGGTAGATGAAAGCCTCATATAGGGGACACATCAAACGAACCCACTTTGACGAAGTTAACCCGCAATGCCTTCAGAAATCCGAGTTCGTCCGTTGAAACTCCAATGCCAAAAGTCCGGGGCAGCGTGTCTCCGGCCCTAACGACTCTCGCGCACCTCGGATTGGTGGCTTTTCCTTGGTGGATCTTTTCCAGAAGTCCATATTCAGAAGGATGGGTCCACGAAATGCGAAGATAAGCCAAAAGAGCCCAGATATTGAAAACAGCATATCTGTAGATAGACTGAGATGGATTGCGTGGCCCCATTAAGCTGATTTCAGAAACTTGACAATCACTTGAAAGTTGATGTCTGCTGTGGACATCCTAAGCAATTGTTCAGGCAAGGCAATCATTCGCTTGCAGATAACGTACCGTGGCGCCAAAACGGCATCATCCGAACTGCTCATTTCATCTTTAAAAGTGAGACGGGTTTCTTATAGGATATGTGATCAGCCTGCTCCCATAAAACATTGGTAATCGATGTTGCTTTCCCCCGCTCCCTTGTTGCAACAAATATATCACATTGTACGGAGTATGGTGTTCTAAAGGCTGACCATATATGGTTGAGCTACTACGGCGCGAAGGGGATTCGATGAAAGTCAGCGTCTGGTCGCTACATCGGGAAGCCACAGTTTCGGCACCGATGGCACATGAAAATGCTGCATGAAACAGTGAAATAAAGGATTTCAAGCTACATGCATTGGGCCGCCTTAGCACTTTCAGCGACCAGTCCCGTCTTCTGCATAGGTAGGGTGGGGATTGTGATCTGCTGGAAAAGAAGCTTGATCTTGATGATCTTACGCTGGAGTGAGTAAGTGAAAAGCGCGAAGGATGGTCTCATGTGACACTGCAGGGAAAAGTATCGCCTGCGATGCAGGCTGCCGTGCGAGTCCAGCATCTAAGGAACACTTGAGCAACTCAAACTGGGCATTCTTGATTGATCTATGAAGGCATTGTGCCACCCATCTTCAAGATCTGTCTATATTTAAGAGGCAAAACCTGCTGTGTGTCTCCCTAAACACAGAGAACATCGAAGCTCTCTACCAAGATACCCCGCAGATCAACTTGAGGGCCCATCCAGTCATTCTAGTTGAGAAGATTGATTGTCCACCAATTTCATCAGGTTTGTTCATCATATCTTGGCTCATCTGACTTCATATATATCATCGCACTCAATACTCAAAGCGTGTGCCAACAACAACGAATGCTGAGCACCCTGGACATGCTTGGCTTCTGGAAGGCGTCGTCTTGGCTTCGATCCAGACCCGATCCGGACGGGGATGATGACCAACGCGTTCTACTGCTCCCCAAGGACCGTCACAACACCCCGCTGACTTCTCTTCGTCCTCGACCAAGAGACGGGCTCCCATTAACAAAAATCCCACAGCAGCGTTATGTGCACTTTGGAATTGGTGGAGCTGGAAACACACGCAAGTATGGCTGCCCTTTCTCAACCCGTCTTCTCATCGGTTCAAATCCGTCCACATTGTCCAGGTCCAGCGTCTTCATATAACACATCATGCTCTTGATCACTATGCAGCATTCTACTAACCGTGCAACATACAGGATCTCAATATGTGATGAACAACCAGTCAGAGTAACTCCGCAGCGGATGTACCAGTTGGCACAAGGCAAGGGAGGCACTCGGGGAGCAGAATGAGACGCGCAAGAGGTTCAACATGACGCAGGTCAGCAGAAGTAATTGGGAGGAATTACTCCAAAATCAGGGAGAACACACGTGGATTATTACAAGTACGTACTGGTACGGAATATAAACCGCAACGATTTCACGATTCCTTGCCTTTCATCCGCTTTGGTATGCGCCAAATCAACACATGCGATCCGCATCCCCCTGGGTGCTGCGATGTCTCAGATTTAAATGTCAACATTACTGACCTGGTCTCGATTTGTTTCTGGGACAATGTCAATCTCGTGATCGGGTCAGATCTTGTTCTCTGTACCACAATCATTACAATATGAGCAAATCCGCTGTGGCCATAGATGCCCGAAGCTTCTCAGTATCACGCCAGTGCTAGTACCTGTGGCCCCGTTTCTCTTCTCAACACCATTGTTCTAGATCCTCCTCGACCTCGAGGAGAATTCCGGTTAAATGTGGTCATCGCGACGCGGAATCCGGTAGACCTGCAGGGACCCGCACCCAAGTATGCTCGACAAACTTGCCGTATGGCTCAAGCGACATAAACAAGGCTATCAAGATTTAATGCCACATGTTATCATTGCTTCCTCTGCGATCTCTCGGGTTGTGCTTTCGTTCTGCCACTGCCCGTTCTCGACCTGCGAAGTCGTGGGATCGTCCTGTCTTTTCCTTTTCTCCTTCTACAGTGGTTCAGCCAGGACATCTTTTTCTATGCGAGACCAAGCGGTCCCAGCTGTTCTTTTTGCCTCGCTTGCGTTGTTTGTTAAAGACTAGGTGCTCTGAACATGGCGTCTTTTACTGCTGTTATCTGTGTACTAGCGTTATTCCTTCTCCCAAAACGCATCTGGGCAACAGCGTTGGACAAGAAATTCGGAGACTTTTACTTTCCACCTTTAACATATGTTCCTCAGCTTCTGTATATTTCCCTGTGTTCAACCTTTACTCATCCTGGCTGACTTGAGCAGTGGAATCCCTTTCACAGTCCAGGACGACACTCCACAACCATGGGACAATCCTGCTACTACTGTTACCCACGAACCAAATCAACAGAGCAGCTCATCTTGTACAGCCGCAGGGACCAGCTCATCAGGATTCTGGTACGAAAAGATCGCCCACAACGGCCAATCCTCGTTTCTGAGCGCCGATGTCAAGAAAAACTACCCGGTCTTTCGTAATGTGGTCACAGATTTCGGCGCCGATAATACTGGCCAAAATGACGCTTCTGATGCTATTCAAAATGCTATTGAAGGTATTGCGGTCTCCCCACATAGTATAAGCAGAGCGCCAAATGCTGAAATTCAGACAGTGGGAGCATCCAATGGTCCCAAGCGCAATTCTCGAAGCATGGGCACAACTGGGCAACCAGCCATCGTGTATCTTCCCAGCGGCACCTACCTGCTGAAGAACTGTTTGCAGTTTTTCGTGGGTACTGTCATCGTCGGGGACCCGACAAATCCACCGGTCTTGAAAGCAGCACCTGGTTTCCCCGATGACCACATGATTTTCGCGAAAGACCCAAATGTCGAGGGCACGAACAACTTCTATATCGGTCTGAAGAATGTGATTCTGGATTCAACCAGTGTTGATACAGCACAAACTATCGCGCTGCTTGACTGGACCGTGAGTCAGGCGACGCAGTTGACTAATGTGGTGTTCAACATGCCCACTGGTTCCACTGCACACGTCGGGCTGACCACTCAGTACGACTACAACAGTAACATTATTGTGGTGAGTACACCTTGGTATAGAGTTTGAATGTCTGTTAATGTGCTATCAATTTGCAGAATGACCTGCGCTTCAATGGGGGCGCTATCGGGATGAAACTCAATGGACAACAATGGGTTTTTAAGAACCTCACTTTCAGTGGGACGACCACCGGCGTGGTAGCTGGAGGAACGAACATTGTGTTCCTCGGATGCCGGTTCGAGAACGGGCACATTGGGATAGACGCCAATGGTACCTCCGGATCACTGACCATCATCGACTCGAAGGGATCCGGGTTGAACTCATTCGTTGTATCTAGCAACTCCGGGGGTGCTGGAAACTCGATCATCCTGGAAAATGTGGAGAATTCTGGCACCACTGTCAGTCTGGGGAACAATGCAGTGCTTAGTGGAAACATGCCGGACACTTGGGTGCATGGCAACTTGGTAAGAGCCGAGTCAACTCAAGAATAGGGTCTTTGAACTAAAGAATGCCCAGTATTCCGCTGGCAATGCCAATAAAAACCACGTCGAAGGCGAAAATGTGGTAACTAAACGAGTAGCCGACCTTCTTCTGGTGGGTGGGAAAGACTATTTCATAATGCCTCCGCCGACATACAGCGAATTTCCTGCCGAACAAGTCCTGAATATCAAAACAGTTTCCGGTAAACCGGTATATGGCGATGGCGTAACCGACGACACCAAGAATATCAACGACATTCTGGCTCAGAATCGTGACTGCAAAGTTATTTACTTCCCCGCTGGCACCTACATCGTCACTGACACCGTCTTCGTTCCTGCCAACATTCGCATTGTCGGGGACGCTTTTGCGTCGGCTATCAGCGCTTCCGGCAGCAAGTTTACTGATATCAATGCAGTCCGCCCTATGATTCGCTTTGGGTATCCAGGGGATGTCGGAGTTCTCCATGTCAGTGATATGATGTTTACGGTAGCTGATGTGTTGCCCGGATGTCAAGTGGTGCGTATGCCTCCTGGCCCTAGTTCTGAACATTCGATTGATCCATATATATAGGCAGAAGTAAATATTGCGGGCAATAGCCGAGGGGACGTCGGGTTCTGGAACACCCACTTCCGCATTGGGGGTGCTGCAGGCAGCTTGGTCCAGACCAAATGTCAAGGAGGGCCGGCAGACTGCAGAGCGGCATGGGGATTGATGCGCCTCACCAGCACATCGTCAGCCTACATCGAGAACATGTGGGGATGGACAGCAGACCATGACCTCGACGGGAGCAGGAATCAGACCATCGCGACCGGCCGCGGGATGCTGATAGAAGCCAACAAAGCCACATGGCTGGTGGGCACGGGCTTTGAGCACAACACACTGTACCAGTACAACTTCCAACGCGCACGCAATGTCTTCTCAGCGCTCCAGCAAAGCGAATCGCCGTACTGGCAAGGACCGGGTAACCTCCTTGCTCCGGCGCCCTGGGATCAGAGTCTCATCGGAAGCGACCCCGATTACTCCGAATGCGCAGCCAACGATGCAACATGCCGAATGGCGCTGTTTGAGCTGATTCGCAGCTCGTCCAATCTCTTCCTGTATGGCGGCTGCAACTGGGTGTTCTTCAACAACAAACAAGACTGTCAGGGGGACTGTCAGCAGAACGCAATTCGCATCGTGGATTCCTCTTCGCTGTATCTATACGGGACCAACACCAAAAGCACCACGAATATGGTGGTCAGTGGCAATACACCCATAGCAAAACAAAGCGACAATGCTGGTGGATGGGGAGGAGTCATTGCGGCGTATTTGTACAATTCATGAAGGCAACGGGTATATACATTTGGTGATACAGGTATACATACCTTAGATTGAGAGCTAATAGCGATAGATAATGTTTACTGAGCAATATACACTTGAGATACGTCGCATCCATCTCGTATATAAGCAGTACGAGTCGTTAGGCTTACCTGCAGAACAGTTTGAAATCGCCAGCATCTCGCCATTCCCCGTTGGAAGAGACAATCTTTAGGATTGAGCATCTAATTTGATGCTTTCGACATGTCGATTGATGTGCCTGGCATCGACAGTTAAAGCAACAGGAAAACCCTCTGCAATACTGACCCGTGCTTGAGTCACCAAGGTGGAAGCCATCAGGCTTTACGCTCTCACCTTGAGTCCTTGACGGCGGTATCGCTGTATCACTCAAGCCTGTGAAAATAGGTATGATGATGGAATCCGCTCTCGTGAAAGGCTCAGTTATATCGGCCTAGCACATGGACTTGTCTAACTGCATATTCGGTCATGCTACGTTCTCATAGTTAGAACCATTACATGCTCGTAGTCTTGGATAGAGGTTACAGTTGGGGGCTTTATCCGTCAGCTTCAGGACCCGATACGCTTGTCAGCCCTTTAAGCCCGTCAAACCGTGCTTACTCGGGTATTTCAAATTCGCAATTTTCCAACGTATGTCTGAGATCCATGGTTAGACAATAATAATAAGCATTTTATGGTGTTGTGGTCTTGACTGGATCGGGCCGCAATCCGCTTCGGGCGGGGACTGCACTTAGTCCTCGGCTTCGGTCAACTGGACAACAACGACATCATCAGTGTCAACCAGAAACAACATAGCAAGGCAATGGAAACCTAATTCATCAAGATGCTATAATGCATCCAACCACAATCAAGCTGCGGCCTATATATTTCCAATCATCTTCAGCCATGTTAGATTCTAATCTGTTGTTCTTGATCGGTTGCCTGTACAGGTGGCTGGGATGGGATGAGGAGGCTGGGAAGTCGCTCATTGACTCCATAGTCCAACCACCCAACTCGATATCCACAATACAGACATGACAGCCTCTTCATCCCAGGACAATCCTTGAACTATCATTTCTCTCCCTCGCGTGTCATTCTTTGCCTCTGGTCATCCGTGCGAAGGTGAGCTCACCGCATACATTCTTCGGTTGTCTACAGCCGTCATGAATGTCCCGGGGTCGGGAAATGTGAGTCTGAGGACTGTCAGCTGTAAGTAAAAAGAAAAAGAAAATTGAGAGGCAAGCTTGATCTATGATATCCACACTCTCACTCTTCCTCTTCCCCTCACTCATTCCATAGCTGCCAGGCAAGATAAAAGGCTCTGCGGGTGCTGACGATTCGTCGCAGCAAACAGACCACAGTTAATCCGTTCTGAATCTAAACAGTCAATTGCTGCGTCGGATGATTACTATTCCCTGTCGGATCGTACGACAACGTCCAGTTCTAGAACTCCAAGTGCGGGGAGTCGGCTCACCGTGCAGCGGTATGCTACGCCGAATTCCCACCCTGTCTCCCACACATCGTCTCCCGCAGTGTCTCGAACGCATCTAGGTGCGAATATGGCTGGTTCTCGATCGCAACATTCCATTCTGGAACAATCTCGAAACAGAAATGTTCCTCCCTCCGCCCCCAGTGCAGCTCGATTCGAGCAGGGCAGCCTAGTCCCCGTCAGCGGCATGTCCAACGAGCCCATTCGACGTGTACCAAACGATAGTTATGCCGGTCGATCACCGACTCCCGGGACGGACGACTTGCCCTACATTCGATTCGCCATCAATCAGCTCACACGGGAAGACGAGCCGTCGAACTTATCGAGGCAGTCCTCGGTCGCAAGCGTCGACTATCCGCCGCAGCCTCTCGTATGGGATGGAGCTCTGGGCCAGTTTACCCGTCCCTCGAAGCCTAAAGGAAGTCCATTACGGCCTTCACAAGAACGATTATCCCCGCAAATTCCGCCGGAAAGACCGCCACAGACCTCAGTGGATCCGGAGGCATTTGTTGCGGTTGACCCTCCGGATAATAACCTGCTTTATCCCCCATTGAATTTCGTGCCTGTTGTTCTACGACCATGGGCACTGGCTCTGGCCATATTTTCTTGCTTGCTCATGATCGCCGGTGTTGTCTTCTGCAATGTCTGGTCTCAGCGACACGAAGGAATCTGGGACTACGATGGACAGGGAGGCTCACGGTATTTCGTGGCTCAATTTCTACCCCAGATTCTGGCCGCTATTATCACCGTCTGGACATTTGTAATCCAGGCGGCTGTATATCGTGTCATGCCATTCGCAATCATGGCATCCGAGAAGCCCCATGATCGCGTGATACAGAAGTTGCCAATCCTGTCACGAAACTTCCTGCTACCTGACTGGTCGTATTTCAGACATGGAGAGCCCTTAGCTGGGTTTACTCTGCTTACGATTTGGATCTCGAACCTAATTACCATCCCGCTTCTCAGCTGTTTCTTTCAAGCAAAGTGGTATCTGATCAATGGCGAAGGGCAGTGGCGATGGAATGCTGTTATAGCTGTCGGGTGGACCGTCGTGGCCGTTTACGCGTCACTTGCTCTTGGGCTGACGACGCTCCTCATACGGTTTATGCGGACATGGTCTGGACTGATCTGGGATCCTGTCAGTCTGGCTGACCTGATTCCTGTCATCCAGCGATCCAACGTTCTGCACGACTTTGAACAATCCGAGACAATGCCAGATGTTGGAAGTGCGCTTCAGCCCAGGGTTCTCCGGCTAGGCTATTGGCAAGTGTCAAACCGTGTTGAGGTCTTCTACGGAGTTGCCGAGGCTGATGCCCCGATACGAAATCCATCTCTGCATAAACCAGAGATGAGCCGTGAGAAGCAACCACTGGTCTCGAGGGTCTCCTTCGATATCGAGCGACGGAGCACTCATGCGGGCGAAGGTTTTGAACAGCAACTATACTCCCAACCTCTCCGTTATCGCTGGGTGCCGTGGTTTCTCAAAGACACCTTCGTGGTCGCTTGGTCAGTAACTATAGGCGCACTTTTTATTGCGTTTGTGCTCGTCAGCTTTATCCACGATGCCATTAAAGGCGGATTTCCTCCACAGTTACCAACATTGCCCTCGACTGGCGCTTTCTCATCCTCAAACTTCTTATACAGCTTTATCCCTGCTTTGATCGGTAATATTCTGTTTCTCTCCTGGCAACCGATCGACGTCTACTTCCGTGCACTGCAGCCATACGCCACTTTGTCCTCTCCAGATGGCGCTCGAGCGGAACAAACTCTATTGCTGGAATATCCCGCATCCTTTCCTCTTCAGGTGACAGTGCAAGCTATTCTGAATGCACACTACAAAGTGGCATGGATCTCTTTGATGAGCATCGTGTCCGCAGCTCTTCCTATACTGGCCGGAGGTGTCTTCATTGCCCTCTGGTATCCCTCGCACGAAGAAGTACGAATTGCTGCTCTAATGCCTGCTTTCTACACCTTGGTTGCTTTCTGCGCTCTATACACCGTATCCTTCTTATGTATATGGCCCCGCCGATGCCGATATCTTCCCCACAACATCAGCACACTAGCGGACCAAATCAGCTTCTTTTACCAAAGTCCTCTTCTTGCCGATAAACTCCTCCGCGAACCCCGGAGTAAGACCGACCTTGTCACTCGACTAGTGACAGCGCCTCCGGGAGAGAGGGAATATCCGATGTACGGCTTTGGGATCTATGTCGGGCGTGATGGGAAAGAGCATCTTGGAATAGACCGATTCCAACGACCTGGACGGTCCGATATGCTAATCACAACCGGAACGATGGAGAGCTGATTGACCCTATCCATTCTTCAACGGCCAATCCGGTTTGGCTATGCTGCGGTTCCTTTTCTGAACATGCTTGAGCTATGAAGCATCACAAATTGAGCTACGATTGAATGACAACATTACGACGATGTTGCATGGAGAACATCTAATTACGATGATATTGAAACGAAACGATTGACTTATGATGACGACGATGATGTATGCTCAATGCGGCGACTTGCTCTTTGTTTTTCGTGATATTAGCGCCTCGATTTTTCTGCATGTTGTACGGAGTAATACCATTTCTTTTCGGTGATACTTTGCTATGTTTCACTCAGCTTTTGAAAATACCTCTGACTTCTCTCTGTTTTCAAAACATCAACTACCCGCGATGGCATTGTACAGGCGCCTGTTTACTTTCCCTGCTGTACACATATAGAAAACGAACAATATGATAAAGTTGCAGTGACATCATCTCTATCTTATCTTGACGTATAATGGAAGACAGGCAAGGCCTTTAGCCGCGGTTGATCCTCGCATGACTCACTACCTGCCGTTTATTCCACTACAGGTGATGTGGAAGGATTGACGGAATCCCAGAGGATCCTGAACTGGTGCAACGAGCAAAAGAAATTCAGAGTACATGAGAGCAGCCACAGATGCAACCCTTTCTCTAGGCATGCCCTTTACTGCATTGACTCTCGCATCAAAGGTGTGGTATGCCCCTTGCTTGGGTGGTCTCAGATGCCCTTTGGAGGACAGGACAAAAAGCCAACGGTTCCAAGCTCATGAATGATCAACATGGAGATGCAGTGTACTGGCTTTGTATTATGCGGAGGCTTGCAGACGGATAATGATGACAGTCAAAGACTGAAGAGATGCTTTTCAGGGGCTTCAACTTTCGCGTTTGCTACCTAGCAAGACAACTTTCAGCAAACAAATGTATATTCCCGAACCGCCTGCAAAGATATCTTTGTCCAGCGCATGCACTCTTGGTTCTTTGCCATGGTTGAGCTGCTTTGAATTCCAAAATGAGGCTCAGCGAGCTCTGCCTCTGCCGAATATATAAGGGATAGTACTCTCACTCTTTCCAGCTGTCTACAGGATCTGCCTTGCACGCTGCTTTCGCCCTTAAGATGCTCGATATATCTATCCCACTCTGGGTATGATTGCCTCTTCTACACTATATATTCTTCGTTTCTTTCTCTTCTTCTCTTCATGCTTAGCATTTGATTTTAATGCTACCATATTCATCACTTCTTCGTCTCTTAGTCGAATCTGATCCATCATGGCATCCTTTCTCAATCTCTCAACGGAGATACATCTCATGATCGCCAGGTACCTGGACCCAGCCTCAGCGGCTCCTGCCCGGTCGAGCGTCATGTATACAGCTCATGCTGGACAATATATCGCCAACTAGTCGTGACATACCTCCACATATATTCTCTCACCACTCATCACTCCTCTTTTGACCACAAGGTGATGAATTTCGACAGGAGCAGGAGAAATACGTCGATATGCTTCAGAGGATTGGGGATTGCCTTTACTGTGATGGAAGATATAACGAAGCAGAATATCAGTATTTGCGCGTACTAAATATCCGCAGACAGGTACTAGGGCCAGAGCATCCTAACACTCTGACTAGCATGGGCAACTTAGCATTAACATACTGGGATCAGGGGCGATGGAAGGACGCAGAGGAACTAGGGGTAGAAGTGATGAAGATATTCAAAGAGGTGCTAGGGCTAGAGCACCGTGACACTCTAGCTAGCATGGGCAACTTAGCATTAACATACTGGGATCAGGGGCGATGGAAGGAAGCAGAGGAGCTGGAGTTGAAAGTGATGAAGATGGTTAAACAGGTGCTAGGGCTAGAGCATCCTAATACTCTGGCCGGCATGAGCAACTTGGCATCAACATACCATCGTCAGGGTCGATTAAAAGAAGCAGAGGAGCTAGAGGTGGAAGTGCTGAAGATGCGCACACAGATACTAGGGCTAGAGCATCCTGAAACTCTGACCAGCATGGATAACGTGGCGGTTATCTGGAAATCCCAGGGGAAAATCGAGGCCGCATTGGGTCTAATGGAACAATGTGTTGCGCTCCTGAACAAAGTTTTAGGACCAGACCATCCAGATACCTTGGGCTCCTCTAACCTCCTCAGAGAGTGGACAGAAATGACCGCCTCTCATTGGACAAAAGTGATCAGCACCCCAAGGCAATCTCACCTGCTGCGGCTGTCACTGAACCGGATGATGAGGAAGAACATATTGAACGCATGGAACCATACCAAAGCCAAATAGGATCGGTAACTCCTGCAAAACGGTTCCTTGAAGAAGATCCTTTCCTCACAGCTTCCAGAAACATTTCATCTGTGCCACGAACTGATGACTTGGAAGAAGTTGATTGAGTGAGGTGGATGTTACAACGTGTTGTCGTTGAGGAGACGTTCCTCGAGTAGCATGATACGGACGATCGCCGCTGTCGTTGCGGCTTCTATTCACTTACGAACGAACATGGACCCGATGCGAGCTTCGCTGATGTTCCGGGGGTCAGACCTGGCTTTTCACAATCAAGTCGGATCTACTACCAGGTCATCGCTTCTCATTCACAATCGCGAAGCAGCGTTTGGGCCTGAAATCTATATATTATCTTTGGTATGTCTTTTGGTTCGAAGGCTCTTTGACGACGTCTCGGCAGATAAATCAACCCAAGGGCGACCCTACAAGTGTTCCTTTTCTCATACATCCACGAAGAATTCATGCCTTGGGTGGCAAAAGAAGATGATTTCCATAAATTCGTCACTTGGACTCAAGGACAGGACAGCGTCAGGGGGCCTCCGGTGTGAGTCGACAACCAGTGAATATCCCTATCAGGGCATGCAACACTTGCAGGATATCATCTACAAGCAAGCAGCGGAATCAAACACCCCTAACTGGTCTTCTCCAACATCGACGAGCAGACCTTCATGCACGACTTTGACGAGGAACAGACGACAGGCTTCGCTTCACTTGTAAGGAATAATCGGGCTTCTGCTGCAACCAGAAACCATGACGACGACCCGAATGACGGTTCCACTCACTCCGGACCATTTGATAATTTTATCATTGAACCGGTCCCTGGCTTGGACGATGACCCGAGGTCCCCCATCTACATTCCCGAGTACGAAGAAGAGGGTTGGTTCATAGACTACGGCGACAACGACGACCTGAATGACAGGTCCACTCATTCCGGGCGATTTGATGATTTTATCATCGAACCGGTCTCTGGCTTGGATGATGATCCGAGGTCCCCCATCTACATTCCCGGGGAGTACGAAGAAGTGGATAGGCGCATAGACTGGCCCCGCTATTATTTCCCGGACTCAGACTCGGACACTAACTTGACATACAATAACATCAACCGCCCCATTCACGGCCCCGAGGAGATCGAAGAAGCGGATGAGCGCATAGACGATGATGACTACTACCCAGGCGGCATATTCGTGCGACCTGGCAAATACGCCCCAGGAACAGGACAGGTCATTCCCGAAAAGTTCACCTCGCCGAATTCCTCCATCAGACCACAGGACCTCTTCCCGACGGGTCGACGAATGGATACCTCCCCGCCGGTCCGCCGGTTCATCTCGCGGTTGAACCCGAACGAGATGCTCATCTACACGGACGGTGCCTGCCTGGGCAACGGCCAGGCGAATCCCAGGGCAGGCTGCGGCGTGGTCTTCAGAGAGCCGCGGCCCGGGAGGAGGGGCCATTTGGCGGTCCCGCTTGAGTGGCAGGGTCCGAACGGGCATCCCCGTCCGCAGACGAGCAACCGGGCCGAGCTGCGAGCGGTGGTTATGGCTCTGCAGTTCCGCTATTGGCCCGGCGAGGGGTGGACGAAGGTTGTGATCGCGACGGACTCGGAGTATGTGGTTGAGGGGGCTACGTCGTGGATTAAGGGCTGGCTGCAGAATGGGTGGCGGACACGGAATGGGAGGCCTGTCAAGAATAAGGATCTGTGGAAGTGCTTGCTGGGACGGTGTGAGGAATTGGCTGCGACTCGGGAGAAGACGAAGGTTGAGTTCTGGCGGATCCCGCGCGAGTGGAATGCCGAAGCAGATGGATGGGCTAAACATGCTGCTGCTCAGGATCTGAGGGCAGATGTCTTTTTGAAGCTGTCGGGGTTGCTGATTTAGGATTGCTTGTCTAGCCGTTTCCTCGTAGGAAACAGGACCGTCGTCAAATATTGTCCTCTAAAACTGAAGGGCAGTATAGCTGGAAGTCATTTCATACCTGCGTCTAGCGATCTATCAGCTCTGCAACTCGACCACCGTCCACGTATTCGTCCACCCAATCTCCCCGCCCAGCTTCTCCAGAACCCGGCGACTGGCTCCGTTCGTTGCAAGTACATTCGCATGAACCCAGACCTCGCCTTCTTCGCCAACCTCACGCCAGATCCCTCCTTCCGCCATCCCACGCCGCATCACCTCACGCGAAAGCGCTTCAGCGATTCCCTTCCTACGATGCTCAGGCTCAACAAACAACGTCGCCAAACTACCGTCAAGGCCGAGAAAAACCCACGCGATGGGCATCTCCATGTCCAGACCCTCCTCCCAGTCCCCAGGTCGATCAACATACGCAGCCACCGCAGGGATCCTGGACAGGGTCTCGTCCGAGCGAGGCAGATGCGTCCTGCTACGGACCAGCGCGTAGTGGTGCGGGAGGATTCCCATCCGCCCTTGACGGTCCTGGAACCGGTACCCGGGCGGTAGTCCTGCATCTAGCTCCGAGTGCGCATGCGCACCCCGAAATAGGTACTTGACATATGGGGGATTATCGTAACGGTGAATCCGGATACCTGGTATTGGCTCCGTGTCCGTGTAAATCCCCGACGCCTTGAGCAGGGCCATGAGGCCAGTGTGCAGGTTTCCGATAAGAAAGGCCTGCGGCGGTGGGGCCGGCATGTGACCCGGCGCATTGGGAGGGCGAGGCTCTACGCTTGGAGCAGTAAGAGAGGACAGGTACGCCGGCAACAAGGTCGTCTTGGTATAAGCAAGCAAGGCCAATAGTTGGGCGCGAACGAGCGCTAGAGTTTCGGGGGGAGCGTGGAGAGTGGAGATGGCAGCGGGATCCTTATAATCCTTGCCTTTATGGTCGTTGTCACCATTGTCTTCATGGACAGACTCCCGTTCGAGACTCGAATAGATGGTCATCTGCGTCTCCCGTCCACGTGGAAGATCCACGTATGCAGCCAGCCATGGCTCGGACGGGGGCTCGACCCCTGGAAACGTCGTCAGCAGTCTAGCCGTCTCTGACGGGAATGCCAGATTGTGCTGCAGACGCCGAAGGAGAGGAATCGAATGAGGCAGCTGGGATTTGAGCACGGGGAGTAGCGCGCGGGGATCATCTTGGATGGTGATCCCATTAAACCCCGAATAAAGCCTTTGATCACCCGTTGTCATTGTCAATTTGTCATTCATATCGAACTGAATAGAGTACCGGAGACAGTTTCCTACAATCAGGTTACACTGTATAGTAATCCATTAACGCTATTGACTCATCGCTAACTAGCCTTCCCTGACTAACAGCCGTCGCAAAGCTTGGCTCCCGCCCTAAACCCCGTAGTCGGATGGTATTTGTCATTTGGCTCCCGCCCTAAACTAAACCCCAGTATTTGTCATGACGGATTACCAAAACAGGCATATCGGCTGCAAATCAGCATGCCCAACGTGTGGCGGTGCAACTGCAGTAGAATCTGACAGGTCATTTCACTTCTCGTACTAGTCTTTTCAGATATTTAACTGGAAGTGAAGCGCGTAGGCGACTATTATTGGAAGTTCTGGAACCGGCTGCATTATCCACATGTGGACAGGGGATCTGTATGCCAATAGTTTCGCACGGATGTTCTACACTCCTGCTTAGCGGCGCTCGCTAAATGCCTGCCATGCCATTGCCATGCCATGTTATGGAGTAAAGGGGGGTGTGGATGCGGATTCGTGATTATTTTCCGAGACTCATGTTTCTGGCTCTGATCCTGGTTCCTCTTGGACGTTTCGTAGGGGTTGAAGTGTAGGATAATGTCAATGTAATTGTACTCTGCTACGGAGTAGGTAGTTTGAAACGAGGGATAGATTAATACAATGGATGATAGACAGCTAGCTGTACGCCGCTCGGCGTGGATATCGATAACAAGTTCAAACAAAAGAAATAGTAGCGAATGACAAAAGGAACTCGTCAATCATAACTCGTCATCCATCGCCCTACCAAGGCCTCCTGGGTCCCACCATCCAATCCTCCATCGCCAACCACTCGCTCCAACACGAATCCGCAACCCGTAGCTCCTCCTCCGTCGGCTCACGCAGCGGTCGCAGAAACGGCGCCTGCTCGTCAGGCAGGATGTCATACGCGCTCTTCGTCGCCGCCCAGCCCCCGCTCTTTGCTGCGAAGAGGTAGTTCAGCCGCTCCTGCTTGCAGATGCAGCCTACCCCCGCTGCCCAATCATCCCCGAAGAATAGTCGTAGATTTGTCGGGGTATCCTGGCCTGTGACGATTAGACGGCGGATATACCGTCTGGCTGAGACACATGTCGCGTCGACTGGCGAGCCTGGTAGTCGGATGTTGAGAAAGGCTGCTAGTGCCTGCACAACGGGCGTGTGCTGGCTGTGGGATAGAAAGAAGCGCACGCAGTTTAGGTACCGCGGGTACCACTCGTTCAGGTCCACGTGGGAGACGTCGGTTTCTGTCTCTGGGTCCGGGCCGGCCCATGCAGGCGCAGGCGCGGATGGACACTCGTTCACTAGGATTGCGGAGTTTGCGCGGCTGCCGGAAGGGGTTTCAGTCTCCATGTCCATTGACTCTGGGATATCTCAGAAGCGTCACAGAGGGATAGGCACGAAGGACTTACTGGCGAGAGAAGAGGGATCTTGGCCGTCTGGAACGGGAGAACTTGGCCAGTAGTCTCTTGCGGAAGCCTCGACGTTCAACGTCATAGTTGACATGGACAAGGGACATTTATAACAATGATAAAGCTGAAGGTTAGTTTCAAGCTAAGCTAATTGAAAGTTTATGTCAATGTTAGACAAGCTGGAGACTGAAGAGCGAGGGCGCCATCTTATAGTTAAATCTCACTCCCACCCCGAGATGCTCGCCAGACGGGGATGCCGAAATCCAGGCATGAAAACAGAAAATGAAAGAAGCCCAAGTACGGCCCGGCAGATAGTTCGTGCACGGTCTGGCGAGTGGAGTTTGCTACGTAGAGTAAAAGGTCACTGATCTGAGGGAGATGATGCTTTTTCGAGCACACTAGTAGGGGTCTATCGATCAATGATCAAGCCACATCTGCACCAGCCACAGATCTCAAGCCACTGCTGAGCCATACCCTGCCTCGGCATTGCCTATGTGAAAGAAGCTCGACCAATCAGAGTGAGCGATAGAGCCGACAAGCCGTGTGGCTGTGCTTGCTTTGTCATGCAGTGGTGCATAGGGGCCTAATGTATGTCCGGATATGAGCGAGTACATACCCCTGTAGACTAGGGCAGACAATAGACCATTGATGGCGATCCCGGGTACCTGGACAGAGCGCGCACTAGAGAAATGATTTGGAAGAGTCAGGCACTAACCCTATCCTTGTGGATCATGGACTCATGGTCTCTATTGGGTGAAGCCTGGACTTGGTCTTATCATCACTATTGAGTATTGATTTGTCGCGTGTGTTCAATCTAATCAGCAATAGTCAGTGTGGGATCATCATCATGACGAATGTGACATCTCTGTTGTAGAATCATCGAGACTTGGTCTAGTCGCGATTCCTCTGGTAAGTAGAACTGGGCAGGGATACCCGGATATGCACACATGGTCGGTCAGCGTGGACTAAATAATGACGCTCAGGTGATTACAGGGTACAGGAATGTGGGTGACACAAGATGAGACAGTAACATGCGTCTCAGGCTTGTACAACGCAACAACGTCAAACGTGGATGATACTTAAGGGTGTACAACAATGCAAGGGGCAGCAGTAGTCGTTGGTAGTCGCAGATCTCGGGCGTCCCGTAGTCGCATGGGATGATTTGAGAACGACGTCAATCTTACCTAGGAGGTGCCTGGAATTGTAATGTTATTGAATTTTTTGCTGTACATAATGATGATGTTTATATTTGTAAGAACTAACTGGGACAGGCAAAGACAATCAAAGTAAACAGGGATCAGGGAACTATTTAGACTTTTAGTGGGACTGCGGCTGGACCGTCAGCATTAGTTCATTCGTCTCGCTTGGCTTTCCCTGATCTGACTGGACCGATCTGACCAAAAAGCCAGGCACCAGCCAATGGCAGTAGCACAGTACTATTCCCACTCTGGCAATGGATGAGATCATGACTCTGTCGAATACAAATCATTGGCAAGCAGGGCGAGGGAAAAAGCAACGCCAACTCAGATCCAGGGTCCAAATGACATGCGCACGGATTACCCCACCTCCTTCACAATACGTACCATGAGTAAGGTACACCACACCGTACATTGTAGAGTGGCTGACCGCTGCTTGACCGACCTCCACCCAACCATCTCACTTTCATGCAGGGAAGCAAGAATAAGATTCAACATGAGGAAGATATATAGCCTTCAAGACCCTTCCAAGAGTCAAAACTCAACCCTCAAAGTCAAACCACATCTTATCAATTTTCCTACTCTCCACGTTCGTTCATCATGTGCTACAAGTCCAACTATGAGCCTTATGTATGTCCCTCTTCCACTCAATCGGAACAGCATTAACATCATCCAGACAAGTCAAAGCCTTGACATGAAACGGGCAGAAGACCTCTCGTCTGAAGAGCTGCTCAACCCATTGGGTTCCCTCTACCCTCACGTCGTCGCCCTCCAACTCCAGTCCGACGACACCCCATGGATCCGCGCGAAACACTTTGCTGGCTATCAAGACCACAAGGACAATTCCTGGGTCGACGTATACTCCACAGAAGATTATTCCAGACCGTCGGCGCGCAGGAACAGTGGTGAGCGATCTATCACATTTGATATGTCTTCTGCGGGAAACTAACACGATTTAGACTCCACAGCCTACCGATTAGTCTTGCGAATCCGCCGATTTCTCACCCGAGATGAGATGAGGCGACTACGACGCCAGCGAGCTGCATAGTTGACTGTCATTCATTCGCTTCTTTCTTCACCGTCTTTTCTCTTTCATTTTTCTCTTTGATTTAAACTTTTGAGTGAGACCTGCATGAAAGTTTCAGAGTGCTACCGCAATTGTCTTGTCTTTAATCTTGTTTCCTTTGTCATTGTCTGCATCATCCCTTTGTGTCAGTGTCGGGTTTGTTTCATCATTCTTCGGGTTAGCGAGGAGTTCAAAGGGAGGAGTTCAGGACTCTCAAGCAAGGAGAGTAGGGCACAGGAGCATCATCACGAGCATAATGTCCATGTCATGCCATTTCATTTCATTTCGAGAACAGAACAACACAATTCTAAAGTCAATCCAAGATCGGAATCTTATCTAACCCAATTCAAAACGTGTAACGAACACCCTTCCACAATCCATGCAAAGAGCATTCTACGGAGTAGATTGAGATTCCTCACATGCCGTTCCTCTAGATCACATAGACATACATACTCTGGCTAGGCTAGTGGTGCATGCACCTGCAGGAGCTGACCAATGATATCCCAGATTGCATGTCTCAGTCTTCGCTTACTATGGTGTAGATAATTTTCTTCATTGGAATGTATCAGTATCTACCCACTGACTCCAAATTGGTCAGCTACCATGCGGGTGCTAAATATGAGGATGGTCATGTGTGTCAACTTCCTCATGACTCATGAGACGACGCAAGTAAGGTACTACCCCGAGTAACACCTTAAACAGCATGCATGCTGATCTGAAAACTTCCATATCGCATACGTGCTATTCAGAGATTGTGCCTTATGGGAAATATCTTAGATGTTCACTGAGATCTGCCAGATGGAGTACACCTTACGGAGCTGTGCCTGGAGTCCCCACAGTGAGACTGTGATGCACCTAAGATAGATAGCACGCATCAGTCAGCATCACTTGTAGTGACATGCCTTCAAATCTTCGTCTGGTCAAATCAAGGAATACCAATACCTGGATCAAGCCTCAGGGTAAGCCGTAAGCCGTAAGCCGTCAGCATCACCATCACCATCACCATCACCATCACCATCACCATCACCATCACCATCACGACATGATCATCGTCAAACTTGTATGTATCTTGTATCCTGTGAGCCTGACATGACACATGGCCTGATGGCCAGAAGCAGAAACAGAACAGGCGCTTCCGTTCCTGACCGCTCATTTCATGCTTTCCTGTCTTTTCTTTTGCGAAGCTAGGGGTTGGGGTTGGGGGGAGTGCGACGTTACTCATTCTCCTACACTAGTATGATATATCACAGGGTGAGGTGACATGCCACCCAGTCAATGATCAGATTCGACGGCGAGTGAAGGCTTTCGGGCGCTTCAGGTGCTGGGACCTGCGTCCACCCCGCATTCTGCATCATTTCAATCATCCGTGTCATGGTCATGGCCATGAGCAGTTCGGAGGGAAATGCCTCCGTGCGCTGTATCATACCTACATGACGAGACGGGAACGGGCCGTAGCATCAGGAGCAGAGTTTAGATATTGTCATTTTATTGTTTTCAAGTCTTGCAAGTCCATCTCCCGTCCATATCCTTATAGGTAAAGTGGGTATAGGTGGCAAGCCAAATATAAACAAACCATCACCTCAAGACAAAAATTCAAACTCCAACTCCCTAGCAAAAATCAAGGACAAGAGATTTTCCCTCCCAGATATCCAGAATGAGCAGTCACAAAGGAAATACTCCGCGTCGTGCAGTAAACGAGCGAACAAACAAACCTGAATCAAACCCTGAACGCCAGTCATCTGGTCATCTGGTCATGATCGTCAGCCATCATTCGTCAGTCGATATCAATAGTCTATGCAATGATGCCGGATGCACCAGACCCCGTCCCCCAGCGCAACCGCTTCAAACCGCCTTTGACGGCTTCTTGGCCGCAGCCTGTCGACACCCTGCCTCCCAGCCCTGCGCCTCCTTCTCCCATGACCGACCCCACACCAGTGCTCGACTCGAGTCTGCCAACTTCGCGTCCAAGTACATACCCCGCTGAGAAACTGATGGCCGAAAAGAGGACCACGACACCTGCACTGATGACCCACGTCATAATGGTTGGACTGCCTGTCGACATGGACTCTGCCATTCCCGCTCGACGGCTCTTCTTTGCCGCAGACGTTCGCTCCTTGGACGGGCTCGATCGACGCTTGGGCCTGTAGGTGCAAGGCGTAGCATCTGCCTGCCTTTTGCCGGAGCGATGAGACCTGGTCGAGGTAGTCTCGGTGGCAGACTGTTCTTCCTTCTCGCTGACCTCCACTTCTCCCATTGCAACCGCTTCGGATACCAGGCGGAACGATGACGGTGGCCCTCTCGAAGGCTCAGCCGGCGAAGGCTGAGGATCTGATTTGGGTAATCCTCTTGCGGCAGCAGCACACGAAAGAAGCGTGGACAGACTCGCACGCAGAGCAGCATCATGATCGGCATGGTATGATGGTGAGATCATGTTGTATGGGCTGTGCTGAGGCCTTCTGTTCGGCCGTACACTGGCCTGCGAGTTTCTTCGAATCGCAGTCTGACGACTCGAGTTGGACACTGTACTGGGCTGGGATTGATGGGTACCAGCTGCTCTCGTCCAAGAAGGGTTCTCGGGCGGATGAGAAAATACGTTAGGCTGCGGAACAAAGGGCGATGAGCTGATCCGCATCCCCAGTGCCGTGGATGCATCGTCTTCATCGCTCGCCATGGTCGCATCCAGGTCGGGCACGCCCGGCCGCGAAAGGAGAGGCATCTCAACGGGTGCGCGCGTCATGTCTTCGTTGGAACTGCTAAGCACATGATCTGATTCACTCTCACTTTCTTCATATTCATCCTGACTACTGCTGGTCTCCCGGAGAGGATAGTCGACGTGCGCTGTGGCCACGGCTGCCAGTTGTTGCAAACGACGGCGACGACTGCGGTGGTGATATGACCTGGATTCCGTACGCTCGACACGCAGGCCTGTAGTAACAATATCCTCATTGGTTGCGGCGGATGAAAGGGAGGAAGAGGACGGTTGGGACGCTACTTCGATCCACGAATCTATGTAATACCGAAGTGAGTACATTATGCCACGATCGTTGATAGCGATGATACATGTTGAACAAATATGCGCTCGAAGGAACGTCACCGCAGCGAGGTAACAAGTATATCAACCAACTGACCTTCAGATCTCGTGAACGCAGCACCCGATGGAGACCGTGACTGAACGATGTTCTCCCGAAGCGGCTGATGAGCCTCTCTTGTCATCCGCGGGCCTTGTCGGGACTCATCCTGTTGCACCTGACCCAGCAGGTCATAGTGATTTGGCTGCATTGTCAGTATCTACAACTCTGTCTGAAGAGTCTAGGACAGTAGATAGAAAGAAGATTGAGCCCTCTGGTAGACTAGGAAAGAGGGGTGATAAGTCAGGCCACCCAGGAAGAGAGAGCGGTCAAGGATAGATTGACAGAAAGCCGGTGGGTCGTAGGGAAGAGAACCACCGGATCTTCGACCAGAGAATTATCTTATCAAGGTGGAGTCCCGGCAAATCTTTGGCAGGAGATCATCAACGAGGTAAGTGATCGATGACGATAAGTAAACCAGATGAATCAGGTCGAAGAGGAGACCAAAAATGCCAAGTAGGAAAGGTACCTAGGGTTGCCTTGGATCGTCGACGCAATGAGTGGACGTCAGAGGATCACCAGACGGTGGGCAGGTGACTTGGGCGCGCAGAGGAGAGAATCACGCACACGATCCAGTAAATATAGACCTCTGGAAATCAGAGAGGAACACAAGTTACACAGCAAAGAAAACCCCCTCTACACGAAAAGAAGAGACAAAAAGAAGGGGCTTTAGAGAGGAGATGAAAAGACGGTGCAGCATGATAAGCGATAGTCGAAGACGTGGACGACTGCTGATCAAAGAAGACAACGCCAAGACTGAAGCCACAAAAGCGGGGCACCAACCACGTCCCAGCCTGCCCTCCTGCTGTCGATCATCAACTCTGAAGGTCCCATAGCACGCTTCTCACATTGGACAAATGCTGACAATCAGAAACAAAAAGAGCACTGTTTGAGAATGTAACTGACCATTCATATTACCGTAAGTAGTCGATCTATGTAGTACAGACAAATTCCCATCATATCAGAACTTAAATGAGCAACTTTTGAACCCATGCAACCTAGACATAACCCAGACTTTTGTAAGCCGTACAGAAAAACGCCTGAATCAAGACACCATGTTGCTACTCATCTAGAAGGTGACCTTGGTGCCCTTGTACTCGGGGATACCACCCCGAGCTTTGTTGGGCGCACCACCACCACGACCGCCGAAGCCTCCACGACCACCACGGCCACCTCCTCCGCGAGGACCACCCCGGCCACGGCCACCGCGACCGCCGAAGCCGCCACGGCCACCACGAGGAGCATTATCGTCCCTGGGGGGACGGGGAGTGCTGAAGTCGAGACGGACGGAACGACCGTTCAGCTCGGCACCGTTGAGGTCGTTGAAGGCCTGGCGAGCCTCCTCAACCGAGGAGAACTGCACGTAACCGAAGCCCTTGGGGCGGCCCGACTCGGGGTCGGTGGGCAGACGGATTCCAACAATGGTACCCGACTGGCCGAACAGCTCAGAGACGGAGTCCTCGTTGGCGCTGAAAGGGATGTTGCCGACGAACAGGGTGTCGCTCTCAGGGCTGGCTTGGTCACCGAAGTTACGAGCGCGAGCCTGAGCGCGGTCCTGGTTGTTGTTGTCGTCGGTCTTGGCAGGGCGGCCAGTGGCGTAGTCGAGGTTGATCTTGCGACCATCAATCTCAGTGTCCTTCTTGGCCGCGAAAGCCTTGGCAGCATCCGCGGCGCTGACGTACTCGACATAACCAAACCTGGATGCAGGTTAGTGAAATGAAAACAACATAAACAGTAGAGCTAAACTTACCCACGGGAGCGACCAGACTCGCGGTCGGTGACAATCCGAACACCAGAAAGCTCACCGAAGGTCTCGAACTCCTGGCGGAGCCACTCCTCGTCGACGTTCCAGGACAGGTTACCAACGAAAAGGTTGGCAGAAGCGCCGGCAGCCTCCTCATCAGTCTTCTTCGACTTCTTGGGGGGGGCAGCAGGCTCCTCCTCAGCCTTGCGCTTCTTGGAGGGCTTCTCAGACTCGGACTCGGACTCGTCAGAGTCAGAGCCCTCGGAGTCTTCAGACTCATCGGAATCCTCAGATTCCTCGGAAGTTTCCTGAGACGGTCAGACGAATTGTAAAGAGTGCGAGCCACAAGTACATACCTTCTCAGCCTTCTTAGCCTTGGCAGGAGCCTCGTCCTCGCTCTCAGACTCGGACTCGGACTCGGAATCCTCGCTGTCGCTAGAAACCTTCTTGGCGGCCTTCTTGGGGGCTTCCTCCTCCTCGTCAGAGTCGGACTCGGACTCAGAGTCGGAAGTGTCAGCCTTGGCCTTAACATCCTTGGCAACCTCCTCATCTTCAGACTCGGACTCCGACTCAGAAGAGGATTCAGCCTTCTTGGACACCTTCTTGGTGTCCTTCTTGACAGGCTTCTCATCCTCGCTCTCGCTCTCACTGCTGGAAGCGTCGTCCATCTCCTCGTCGCTGTCGGACTCGGAAGAGGATTCGGCCTTCTTGGACACCTTCTTCACCTCCTTCTTGGCAGGCTTCTCCTCCTCGCTCTCACTGCTGGAGGCAGACGACTCCATCTCCTCATCGCTGTCAGACTCGGAGCTGCTGCTAGGAGTAGGCTCCTTCTTCTTGCGCTTGGAGTTCTCCTTGGAAGCAAGCTCGCGAGCGATCTGCTTGCTCTTAGCCTTGGGAGACTGGGAAGCCTTGGCGACGCCAGCGGCCTTGACCTTGCTCAAGGCCTTGTCGGCGGGCTTGTCGGCGCCCTTCTTGGTAACGGACTTGGTCTTAGACATTTTGTACTAGTAAAGACGACGATTAGCTTGAGCATCAACAGGGGAGTCAGAGAAGTATACACACTGAATGATCTTTCAAAAGTGAAAAGTTGTAACTGTGCGGCAAAGCCTACAATCCCTCAATCACCCGATTTGATATAGAGCCCTCTGATGTAGCTGGACGTAATCTCAACACAAATGGAAGAGATTTAGCACAAATACCCACAAGTAACCCACAACGACAGTGTTCAAGCCCACAGAGACGGAGAGGAAATATGCACTCGTCTATAATATGAAACCCACGAGAGTATCCCACAGATCACAAAGAATAGATTGCAATATGCCACAGCCCACAGCCCTCAGTGTATTAAGCCCACAGGATGTCTGTTGAAAAGTACTTTGCAAAGTACGGCCCACGCTGCGTCAGTTAGAAATATGGTTTCCAATAGGGAGATTGAAAGTTTCACTGAATCAAAGATGATTCAAGTGAGAAAGGTGTAAGGAAGTGAGTTGATAAAGGGGAAGTGTGAGGATGGAGAGAAGAAAAGGAAAATAAACTCGAGAGCTCTGATAAGATTTTAACAAAAATTTCTGGAGGTTGGCAGAGATTTATGCACACCGCCTACTCTGTAGAAGCTAGCGAAGGCACTATGCCGCAGTTGCTTAAGAAAAAGTGGGTACCTGGTAGGTACTCGGTTTGCACACTGCCGGTCGCCGGAACAGAGAGTCACTCGCTGGTACTGGCATCAAGGTCCACCTCCGCAGACCACCACAGCTTCTCTATCCCAAACTGTTTATTCGACTACCACTGGGCATTCTTAACACCCTTACCTATCGGATCTCTCTTCTTCGGAGACGGACTATATTGAGCCAATGGGAGACAGGTGATACTGCTGCTTTCTAACCACCATGGCTCCTCCGACACCTTCATCCCATCGACCACGGAAGAGGAGAAAGTATCCCACTGGCTCGAATAACTCCCTCATTCTTGAAACTGAGGGTGGAAAATCATCCCCTGCGTTCCCTCTCGTCTCGTTTCTGTGGGCTGCCCGAGCCGGCGTATCTCAATGGCTGGTGCTACCTCTGATCCTTATGGTGGTAGGCCTCTTCCGTTGGGCTGTCAGTCTATGGGGCTATTCTGGTTCGTGCAATGCCTGGATGTTGAGTCGCGTTCAAGTACATGTGACTGACATATTGATGCAGGTTTTCAGGTGCCTCCGATGCATGGTGATTTCGAAGCGCAAAGACACTGGATGGAGCTCACCATTCACCTGCCCATGTCGAAATGGTATCTCTACGACTTGCAATACTGGGGACTTGATTACCCGCCTCTGACAGCATACCATAGCTGGCTACTGGGAAAGATGTATGTTGATCTGGGACATATGATAAGAAACGCATTCTTTCGTTGCTGACAACCAGTAGTGGAAGCGCTCTTGACCCCTCCTGGTTTGCCCTGGACGCTTCGCGCGGCATTGAGGATCCAAGATTGAAGGTCTTCATGCGGGGAACCGTGGTCGCTTCTGAGTACCTTGTCTATATCCCGGCCGTCGTCAATTTTCTTCGTCGTTATACTCGGATGCACGGTGTTCCAGTCTGGTCCGCCTCAATTGCCCTCGTCGCGATTCTATTGCAACCGGCAACCATGCTCATCGATCATGGTCACTTCCAATATAACACTGTGATGCTGGGACTTGTTGTGGCGAGTTTGGATGCTATATTGGCCGGACGGATGCTGTGGGCTTGTCTCTTCTTTGTGGGCGCCTTGGGCTTCAAGCAGATGGCGCTCTATTACGCTCCGGCCATGTTCGCCTTTCTTCTAGGCGTTTGCATCTTCCCCAGGATACGAATACTTCGCCTTCTGAACATAACCATCATCACCATCATTGCGTTTGCGCTGTTGTTTGCCCCACTGCTGGTCGCCGCAACCAATGCTGAAGGTCGAGCCTATCTGAGTGCATCTCCGCAACCTCCTTTACTCCAGGCTCTACCCATCAAACTGTCAGAGGACTCGTTTCTGTACGCACCCGTCTTTCAGCTGACACAAATCATTCACCGAGTGTTCCCGTTCGCCCGTGGTTTGTTTGAAGACAAGGTTGCCAACGCCTGGTGCGCCATCCACACGTTCTACAAGCTTCATCGGTTCGAGGCGAGCCTTCTCCAGCGGGTGTCGCTTGGTGCCACACTGGGATCCATTATAGTTCCTTGTGGGATCATTTTCCGCCACCCGCGAGCATCGCTACTTCTCCCAGCTTTGGCCAGCGTAGCCTGGGGCTTCTTCCTTTTCTCCTTCCAAGTTCATGAAAAGAGCGTGCTGTTGCCCTTACTTCCCATGACCCTCCTTCTTGCAAGTGATGGCGGCCTAAGCAAAGACACCAGGGCCTGGATTGGATGGGCCAACATCCTGGGCTCCTGGACCATGTATCCCCTTCTCAAGCGCGACGAACTCCGAGTCCCCTACTTTGTCATGACGGGTCTCTGGGCCTATCTGATGGGTCTTCCACCAACCTCCTTTGAGGTATTTCGCAGCCGAACCCCTGTGGGCGAATCAAGTCCTGTCTACGAGCCTCACATACTCACGAAACTTTTGCATTCTTGCTTCTACCTGGCCATGATCGTTTGGCATGTCCTAGAAGCATTTGTGCCTCCACCGGAGAGCAAGCCCGATTTATGGGTGGTGCTGAACGTTCTGATCGGCGCGGGAGGATTTGGCATTGCTTACCTGTGGTGTATGTGGAGACTGATCACGCAATGCTGGCAGATTGATCGCAAGGCGGCAGAAGAGGAGAGCCGGAAAAAGAAGCAGTGATGGCAGAGGAGGAAGGCCGAGTTGTTGAAGCATTTCTCAAATGATACCCATTTTTACACTTTCAAATGTATTATAATCACAGCCCTCCGACGGGTGAAAAATCGATTGTCACCTTTTCAACCTCGTACGTCCAGAGTCAAGGAGAGATGTTCTATTCACTTGTCTGACAGACGCCTTGCCAGACGACCATATACCTGTAGTGTACATAAGTATACATGGACAAAAACTCCGTACAATGATGCTAATATACAATCTGAAAATCAAACCGTAGCCCATAACCAACACCCGGCCCATGATACAGCCACATTATTCCAAATCCATCGCTCAGCATTCGATCAACACCGAAGTCTCGTCATAACTCAGCGTACTCGACGCACGCCGTATGTGCCCAACAACACCAACGGACAAACACACGCAAGACACGGTTCCAATCAACTCCACAGCTTAAACCTTGAACCCATATCCAGCCATGCAGGCCTTGTACTGCTCGATCAAGGGCTTGCACTCTTGAGTCGGGTCATCCGTTTTCGAGAACAACATGCAGTCATCCCGGGCCGACTTTTCGGTCTTGCAGACGCAGCAGGGCTGGAGATGGGATTGTCAGGTCAGATCCGTTCATTCGGCGCGGCGATGCGCTCAACCACGTACCTTGGGTTTCTCGGTGGGGGTTGACTGGGCGGCTGCGGGAGCGGGAGTTTGTTCGGTAGCTCCTGGAAATAATGTCAGCGTTTTATTTGGGCTTTGAGAGTGCAATGGAGTGGAATTGGAACAGGTGTCGTAGGTATAGTTTTGTCGGAGATGCGGAGAAGAATATGGAGTGCGTACCTTTGGAAGAGCCGAAGAGCCACGACATGGTGAAATTCCTGATGCTGAGTGGAAAGGTAGAAGAAGGTGAAGCAGAAGGATGTGCGATAGAGGTTGAGGATCTATGTACGGATATGAAGCAGCAGATGATGACAGGCGATGGAGCAGTATGCTGATTAATTGCTGCGATGAAGACGAAACGGCGCATTTGGCCTCTGCGGATTGCCGGAGTGCGGCCAATCGGGAAACTTTTTTGGTATGGGTCTTTGTTTGCCATTTTTTTGAGGAGGCAAAATAAATGTTCCCCTTCACATTTCAACTGTGTTTACTAGAGAGGCACCAACACCTGCAATCTCTCCGACTATTAGATTTCTCGCTCTAATCACCAGTATTGAAAGTTTATACACTTTCCTTCAATTTCATATCTCTTTGGATTGTTGGTTAATTTACCAGTTTTTTGTTTGCCCCTGAAACTACCCCACCATGGCCCCTCCAAAGGTCTTTTCGCTTGAGGGCAAAGGCCTCAAGTTGGACACTGCTGAAGATATCGAGGCCCATATCAAGCCACTGATTGAAAGCACTGATTTCACCGAGATTCGTCTGGGCGGAAACACCCTTGGTGTACCAGCCTCGGAACGCCTGGCCACGGTACTTGCGTCGCAGAAGAGCCTCGAAGTCGCCGACCTCGCTGATATCTTCACCTCACGCTTGCTTTCCGAGATCCCCCAAGCTCTGACTGCCCTTCTTAATGCGCTGCTTGAGATCAAAACTCTCCACACCGTCAACCTTTCCGACAACGCATTCGGCCTGAACACCCAGGCGCCCCTAGTCGACTTCCTCTCCCGCCACGTGCCCCTCCGCCATCTGATCCTGAATAACAACGGGTTGGGTCCCGCTGCCGGTACGCTTATTGCCGATGCGCTCACAAAGCTTGCGGAGCGCAAGGAGGAGGCCCGCAAGGCCGGCGAGGAGGTTCCTCTTTTGGAAAGCATTGTTTGCGGACGGAACCGATTGGAGAATGGCAGTATGGAAGCGTGGGCACGTGCCTACAAGGTGCATGCAGCAGGCATCCGCTCCGTCAAGATGACACAGAACGGTATTCGGCAGGAGGGTATTTCGCTGCTTTTGAAGGAGGGTCTTCGTCACGCCAGCGCCCTGGAGGTTTTGGACTTGCAGGACAACACGTTCACCGTCATGGGATCTACTGCTCTCGCCGGTGTTGTGGCTGGATGGCCCTCTCTGCGTGAACTCGGTGTCGGCGACTGCCTACTATCCGCACGCGGTGGTGTCAAGGTCGCCCAGGCTTTGGCAGAAGGCAAGAATCAAAGCATTCAGACTCTGCGTCTGCAGTACAACGAAATCACGGCCGAGGGTGTGAAGCAGTTCTTGCACGCTACGAAAACCGCCCTTCCGTCTCTTCGCCGCATTGAGCTGAACGGCAACAAATTCTTCGAAGATGACCCGAATGTGACAGAGTTGCAGGAGGTTTTGGAGGCGCGCAAGGAAGAGCACGGCACCGACGATGATCCAGAGGACATGTGGGGTGTGGATGAGCTGGATGAGCTTGAGGAGGAGAGTGAAGTCGAGGAGGAGGAGGAGGAGGAGGAAATCGAGGAGGAGGAAGAAGAGGAGGAGGAGGAGGAGCGCAAGGCCGACAAGTTTCTCAGGGACAATATCAAGGCCGAAGACGAGAAGGTCGCTCAAAGACAGGACAAGGATGTC
>JAABUG020098881.1:0-45697 GCA_011319215.2 Scortechinia acanthostroma
GTCATCCTTAATATTGGAGGAAGGAGTGAAAGTATTGCTCTTGTCGTGATTCACGTCTTTGAATTGGAAATTCAGTTCTTTGCCATCGCCCACGTCGCGAGGGATGTAAGGCACGTCTGGAGGCATCTCAAATCCCTGAATGGGGCTGACGCTCATGCCTAACAGGGGGACTAAAGGACGATCGCCGAACTTTTCCTGACTCTCAAACGGAACTATCCAATCGACTCTAAATGACAGACCGGTTTCTTCTGATTTGGTAAGAGCTATCACGGCGGCACGGCCTTTCTGAGATGCCGCGACAACTATGCCGTGCTCGGGAATGCTCTTGACCATATTAAATCGATCGCACGCCCGTATGGAGACTATGGGCCTGGTAAAAGGCTGTCGAAGCGGCGCTCCACATACAACACTGGGTTGGGGCGCTAGAGGGTGAGGAAGCAGTCGGATGTCTGTCTGCGAAAAATGAAGAATTGGAAAATAAAATCGAAAGAGAGCTGGGTCGGTTGCAATTTTTGTTAGCATGCCTGTTGAACTGCGAGGAACAACTTGAGCTACATACCATCAGAACCCGAGTAGGCTGCTATTTCCGCGTCCGATTCAACGTCGCTCTCGAAAGAAGCCTCCAAGGGATAGTCCATCTCCTCATCAGTATCGTCGCTGTCTCCTCTCTGGTTGTCCTCGTCGATATCTGAGTAATCTAGGTTGTCATCAAAATATTCTTCGGCACCTGGGATGTCGCCACCTAAGGCTTCTAACAGTGCAAACTGAAGAAACTCCGCCGTTGTCAAAGGTCCTTGTCCATGATGGCGTCGAAGATTGGCGTTTGCGTGATGGAAATTGTTTGCGTCCCCATTGTCGCCAGATCCGACAGCATCTTGGTTCGAAGCTCTGTCTCGTGATTCCATATTCATATCCGGCTCACTACCTTCGTTCTCAGCAGCCAAACCATCGCCAGCATGATTAAAGCTGTTGGCTGCCTCTGAGGGACAATTGGCCTCACCAGTATATCCCGAGTCTGAGGAGCTGCCGTGGTTCGGAGGATGACGTTTGGGCCTAGTCGAATCAACCTGTTTATGAGTGCCACTGATGCAACAGTCCGCTCCAAAGATGTCAGGCAAAACTGATTGATCAGGCTCAGATCTGACTGCGGGCGGAAAGTAGTTATAAAGACGTGAAGCATCCGGTATATTATTGCACAATCTTGTAATGTCGAAAAATACCTGGCCGCGCTTCTTGCGACGCAAAGGCCGACCACCACAAGCCTCTTCTGTAGTCTTGACTGGTTGAAATGTGCGTGGATCAAGGGCGAGGACGGCCCAGCCTCTTTCGCTGCTGCTTAAATTAGCTTAGGCTGTCATTCAATATTGAAAATCTGTGCCTTACTCATTATGCAGAATCTGGGGAAACCGACTGGAGGTCGACTCGTTGAAGTGATACACGTTGAATGGGCCAAGGCTTTCCCAGACTTTCCACACAAGAAGCTTGTTGTCGATGTCAGTACTGACCATCCATGTTCCGTTGGGGTCAAGATCGCAGTTATAGAAGCCGACAGACGGTATGTTCGAAAAGTGCCCTGTGTAGGTGAGCTTGATGTTTCTCGTTCGATGCTTGTCCGGCATGAGTCGTTGCAATTGCGCAAATTGCTCATTACCCTTAATGTCCAACCAGGTCTGATCGTAGTTCGTCAAATCGGTTTCATTTTCTAGCTCGTCGCCACCGTCTGTAGTCGTAGGATTTACCAGCGCAAATGCAAAGACAGTGATGAGACCCGTGTTTGCGCTTACAGCGATAAGCCGCGCAAATTTATGTATGGCCAGGCCCCAGGCGCTCGCCATCACGTACTCAACGAAGAAGGGGTCCACCTGAGAACCGTCAAGCGGACGTTTGTCCTTGTTTTCCGCGGCGCGCTTCAGGGCTGAGTAAATTGCCTCGACTCGGTAACCGCAGACATTTCCAGAGTCAGTGACCAGCAGCAACACTTCCTCGCGCCCGAGATCATCAACGAGAAGGTTGTTAATGGCATGAGGGAAGCTTGGCGATATGTAGCCACGGCTATGGGGTTCCTTCATAACCGGGGTAATGATCATTTCAGGCTGGGAGCCAAGCATCTGAAACGAGCCAGCAGGCTCCCATACGTAGATTTGATGGCTGTAGGCCACGAACAGCAAGTTACGACGCTGAGAAAGTGCGGTCTATAGATATATCAGCTTAGAATTCCTATAGAACGAACAGAAATGAAGTGAACTGACCAAATTGTTCCGCCAAGTTGCGGTCTGGGGAGGTATGCAATCCGAACTGCGACAGCGTCAGTGTCATTCAGAGACTCCGGAGATAGAGCAGAGGTGGGACATACACAGGAAACTAGGAAAGCAGTCAGCCAGTATCAATTCAGAAGCAACTGCGCTACACACCCTGTTTGATCCCTTTTCGACATTCAGCGGTCGCAGATGTAGGCCGTCTCTTGGGCGAAGCCTCGGTCCCGAAGGTTCTCCATCAGGACCGCTGCGAGACGCCATATTGGTAAATTGCAATGGCTTTCACTGACAGTAGAGGTCAGGAAAAGACTTCACAATCCACCGAGCTCTTAAAGAACGGAACTAGAGTGGACGACTCAACAGGGTAAGAAGCGGAGGAGAGAGTATTGTCATGCCATTAATATGAGGGGTACGGGTATATGTACCAGACTGGAAACAACATCACCGAACGGCCTGGTTGTATCGAATTGATATATCAAATAGATAGATTTCAGGCATCTCTTGAGCGTCGGAAGCGATGATGTTCCAAAGCCGTCTTAGGAATTCACTGGGTTGTTAAACGGTATACCTCATTCACCTGTGGTAATCAATGAGGTCAGACAATATATCTTGATGCCTCAGGCGCATATGCGCACGTGCCATGTGCCCCCTTCAGTGAGCTCAATCAGTCACTCTCCATCTGTTGACAATCACAACCCAGCGTTTGCGAACGGGATACAGCCAAGATGGATCTTGTCGCAGGTGTTCGCAAAGAAGGCAGCCGGTAAGCTCCCTGGATGAATTCCCGTACATGTACTCTATGGATATTGACTGTAGCAGCGGCGGCCGCGGCGAGTTTAAATGGTCCGATGTGAAGGACTCAACACATCGCGAGAATTACCTCGGCCATTCTCTTATGGCCCCCGTCGGTCGCTGGCAACAAGGTCGTGATCTACAGTGGTATGCCAAGGGCGAGACAACCGCGGAAGAGCAGGCTCGAAGGGATCGTGAGGAGCTACAACGAGTCAAACAAGCGGAGGAGGAAGCCATGGCACGAGCCTTGGGCCTACCCCTGCCACCGTCGAGTGGGAATGCCAATGCAAATCTTACACCTCTAGGCGAAAGGGAGACGGAGACTGTGGTCCAGGACCCGGCAGATAAGAAGAGAGAACGGAGAAGTGAGCGGAGTCGGAGTCCAGGAAGGCATCGTATACGGGATCGCGAGAGCAACAGAGACAGAGACAGAGACAGAGACCACAGACACCATAGGCATCACGAAGAGCGCGAACGTCATCATCGAAGCCACCGTCACCGATCCAGATCCCGGTCTGGTGATCGCGAACGCAGGAGGAGGCGAACAAGGTCGCGGTCCACGAGCAGAGTAAGGGCGGGTGAAGATGGTCACCGCAGACAAAGAGAAGACCATCGTCGAAGACATCCAAGGGATCATGACTCCGATCATCATCGACGCCGGTGAGTTTCTTGACTGCATCATTTATGATTTTGTGCACATGGAGTTGGGCGCTGGGAGGCAAATGTTAGTGTACAGGTTTTTCGATTCCCTCTAGACTATACCAATATATTCAAGGATCTTCTTGATTATCCTACAACTCGTCATGGCCTCTCTGCTTGGTGGCAGGCAGGTCAGGCATTGACATGATCTTCACCACCATGCTGGTCCACCCTGTGAAGTGTTGCGTCCGTTGCCCTTTTCCGGTTTCAGGGCTGTACTGTTCCCAGGCAAACCCCGTCTCCTTCCATTGTCTGAAGACATTTTCGACCAAGTTTTTCCGCAAGCTCGAGTACATCTCACGAGCCTGTCCGTGATGAGGACCAGACGTTGTTGCAATGTCCTAGTTCATGGTCAGTCGCTTTGTACAAACCCAGATTTCAAATAATGGTCTACTCACGTAAAGATTCTTGATCACCAAATAGTTGATGGGCACCCATATCGGGCTTCTCCAATAGTTCTCGCCAGTACCGTAGAACTCGTCTTTCTTGCTCAAGCTGCGGATACCGTAGTCGCTCCAAAGCTCCTCCGGATCTCTGATTAAATCCAGAACAGCCTTGAGTCGAGGACTATCAGGACCCAGCATGCCTGTCAAGAACGGGAAGAGGGAAACATAGCCCTTGTGACAAACATGGACACTTTCTTCGTATTCGTCGATGGTGGCGTCGCAATACGTCTGTGCCTCATCATCCCAATGAAGGTCGTCGATGTTACGTTCAATCGCCGTTTCATACCCTCTAAATTCTTCCACATCCTCGGTCTCACCGACAAACTCGGCAATACGCCGCATGGCACGAGTCATCATTCCCATCCAGCTAATCAAATCGACATGCAGCTCGCCTGGGTGGGGAGGCTGTGGGCGGGGATAGTCATCCAGTCCCGACGTGAGAATATGCTGGACGGACCTTCCTCGCCAGCGGTATGCTTCTTTCGTGGAAAATGCTTCCCGATCGTACGACTTGATGTCTCCTTTTTGGGTAGTTCTGTACCAGAAATAGTGCCGCCTGAGCAGGGGATAGATCGAACGGATGAATGCCTCGCCCAGCTCCGGTTTTTGCAGATAGGCCATACGCAGACCGTCTAGCACGCCCTGGCCGCCGGCGCCCTTGCTATTCTCCAGCTTATCCAGAAAAGCCTCCAGTGCCATGAACAGAGTAGGCGGGTTGGCGTAATGAGGATACTGAACCGTAAATTCTGGTGGCACCTTGCTACGGGCCTCGGCACCAAGGATTTGCTCTCGAGCGATCCAGCCATCCTCATCCATCAGATTCAGCCAGCTCTTCACAATTTCGAGCCTTCTCCGAGTTAGTATGCCAATTCATTAAACGGATATCGGAGAATAGGGGAAAATCCATGGGCAAATCGAGGAGACATACGCAAGGTCAGTGTCCCATTCAATCACAGGTATCAAGTGGAATCCCTCATCCCATAGAAATCCTCTGGGGAAAAAGGGGCGAGACGGGACACAAGTGAAGAGCTGCTTGGGTCCTTCAAGCACAGGTTGAGCTCGCGCCCTCGCCTCGGCCGTCTCCTCCCAGAAACCTTCGTTTTCTTCGTCGTACTCTGGTGCTGCAGAACGGTCAACAACATCATCTCCATAGAAAAAGCCAATGCCGCCAACGAGATTCGACAGCATCGCCTTGGAGAACTCAGAGTACTCCGCGGTCTCGAACGGCGACTGCCGTGGAAGGACTTTGTCGAAGCGGTCAGAGAATGATCGGGATGCGCTGGGGATCTCTTCGGTGAGTTTGTCGGCTACATCCCTTTCGTTAGTATTTCGGTTTCATGTCGGCGAGGCCAACAAAAGGAGGAACTTACACGTCACGGGATCTGGAGAAGACCCAGAATTGAACAGGATATCGAACTGGAAAGTGTAAGCCATGTACCATCGAGCAAATGCTGAACAATACCTCAAAAGCACCCTTGAACACCTTCTGAATGAGGTGAATGTTCCCGTCACCGGGCGCGTTCTTGATCGTAAAGACTTGCGCTGGTGGGGGAGGATTCTCTTGGCCAAATTTCTCTATAATCTCATTGACTTCGGATTTCATCTGCGCGAAAAGAATGGCTGTACATGTGTCAGCGCCAGTTCGGTATGAGAAAGAGAATCATCAGGATGGAGCCTACCCTTTGCCTGCCAGAGGTTTTCAGGTGCAATGGTAGAGCTGGAAACCAGGGTGCGATCCAGCGGCTTGTCCTCGTAGGATGGGTGCTCATGTTCAGGATGTTCATTGGTTCCAGGGCCTGCAGTCACATCGATGGAGAAATCTCCAAGATCCATTGTATATCCTGTTAATTTCACGTCCCCCTCATACCCAAGAGGACCCGATTCCGTCGCGACACCCAGGTTACCCAGCCCCTCCAGTGTAGCATAGAAGACGATTGATGTAGGCTGGTCTGGGGAACCATCTTCGCGCGGGACACCTCTCACTCGGGCAGCCCAGCTGCCACCATGTTGTCCACCAGGGACCTTAATGAAGTCGATTGTCAAGTCCAAGGTGTTTCCGGTGTCATGGATTGTCTGCCGGCCGCCTTTTCTGATATCGTACTCGTCCCAGCCATAGCCAGCCATGCCTTCATTCTGCTCGCAAGTATGTCTGAAGTCTTCGAGTCACGGTCAGTATTCAATGCAATGTAATCGTCCTCTAAATGTACTAATGGTGTTGGAGACATACTGGCTTGCGCGGTGCCATAATTGTCCACCTTCGCCCACATCAACCCAGCTGACAGGCTATTCGAAATGCGCGGGCGGACGCCAAAGTAGAGATTGGACTTGTAAGGACCCCATAATAATGAGTCGTTGTTGGCCTTCGCTGTCTCTGTGGTCAGGACAGATATATCGTCTGCGGCGGAGGCTTGACCAGCGGAGACAACGACATTATAGAGAAAGGGCGCGAGAAGGAAATGTAAATTCGGGAAATGCATATCTAGGAATGCATCGGAAGAAAACTAGAGATCCCAAGACTCGGCATGAAATTATGACATGGAGACTCGCAATTGCGATGGTTCTCAACACTATCTGTCCTAAAGCGGAGAGCTTCTGGCTCCGCTCCACGTGGCCCAAGCTCCTATATCGAGTCCCAGGACTCCGAACTGCTCTTCTTCATGTAAAGTATCAAGAGATTGAGCTGAGATGAGGCACGACTTATTTACAATATGACTATACCAAAAATAACATGATTCTAGTCTATATAGAGCTTTCAAAGATAGTTCCTCGGATCTAGAGACCCGATCTTTGCGCTCTTTGCATTGCCATCAAAGACAAATTCGCTGATAAGCTTACCAGTCCCGGGTGCGTTTTGGATACCCCAGCAGGTGTGTCCAGCGGCAAGATAGAGCCCTTTGGTGCCAGTGTGGCCGATCAAGGGACCTCCCTCGGCAGTGACGTTAGGCAAGTAGCAAGCTTGCCGTGCGCAAACCTGTCCGTCCCGAAGCTGATCGGAAATGCTTCCCACTTGGTCGATGATGTCCTGGCAGCGTGCCTGGTCCACTTCAACATCCGCTGTGGTCTTTGGAAGCGGGACAACCTTGTCACCCTCACCACAAGCGTATACCGTCGCATCGGGGCGGGCGTAGATTTCAGGGGACACGACTGTTGGGCGTGAGGGCTTCGATGGATCAAAGTTGGCGGGTATTTCAATGTTCGTAAATAGAGTATAAGCGCTCACCGGCTTGACTGGTCGGATGACAACGCTGTGAGCGCGCATTGCCGATATAGGAGCTTCCGGCATGACGCTTCGTGTCCAGGGACCAGCAGCAATAACGACGTCAGTCGCGGAAACTGTGCGCGATTCTCCAGATTCCTTATCAGTGTATGTAACTGACTTGACAGCATCACCTGCGTAGCCGATGTCTGTCACTGATCCCAACTTGATCTCTGCGCCTTTGTCCTCGGCAAGCTTTGCGATTGCCGTGGTGAAGAGGTAAGGGTGGACTTGGGCGGTTTGGCCAGGCTCGCTCATGCTCTCATAGCCTCTGACCAGTTCGGGCTCAATCCAATCAAGGTCATGCGGAAATTTTGCTTTCCTCAGTTTCGCAATAGCAGCTTCACTCCGCTTTTGAAGGGACAATGAGCTTCCCCTGTCCTTGTCGCCCCCACCCTTCTTTTCATTGAGTGGACGGCCTTTCACAACAATTTGTCCACAGCCAACTTCTCTATAGCCCCATCTCTCTTTGCCGTTGTGTTCCGCGGCCAGCTCCGCATGCAGCTTGTAGCTCAGAGGAACAATACTCTCTGGAAATGCCCATAGCGCCAGAAGTCCCCCAGCTTTGCCTGATGCTCCTCCCGCGATTTCCGTCGCCTCGATCAGGGTCACTTTATGGCGTGATGGATCGTAGGATGGGTGTCTCGTCAGATAATATGCCGAACAGCATCCAATGATACCACCGCCTTTGCGACCATCTTATCAGCTTTGTGGACCTCAAGATGTGTGCGGGGTAGTTCGGATTGAAAGCGAAGCATACATACCAACGATAACAATTTCACGACGCTCACTCGAGGCCGACATCATACGTTTCAGGGATAATCTTGGTTGCAGGAACCTTATGGAAGCCACCTTGCGGGAGTTGTTGGTATGCGGTATTAGAAGCTCTCTAGACGTGGATGGTGTGGGGATAGAAAATGGCTACAAGCTACATACGTCACTGGAGTCATGTGCCTGGTCGCGGCATTCATAAGAACTTTGACATGAAAGCTGATAGAGGAAGTACTATTAGTTTGCTCTCATCGCCAGAAAGCTATTGGTATTGTACTGAGAGTCTGATACGTATGACCTAGCTCTAATCTGGTAGAGATGAATATGAACACTCCGAATATCCCGCCCCACTCAAACACACAAGAGCATGCCGTAACAAAACCTGCTCCGGAAAATGCGCATAATAGATGGCCAACAGATCTGAAGGAAATTGCCCAGATGGAGAAGGTGAGAAGGAGAAGTTGATAGGAGTAGAGAGCTCTTTGCGATTGTTGCTCAGAGTTGTAGTGTCGCTTCGCATCACGGACTGAGAGGCCGGTTGAATCCTCCTTGACGGTTCATGTACTGTCTGTACACTGTCTTCTTCTCTTTCCGCACACCGTAGACGTTGTTTCCAGGCACTTTGGTATTCTTCGTGCTCCGAAATTTCGAAAAACCCATGCTCTTTCGCATCAGTGCCTCGATTTCATCTTCTTCGATCGGTACATCAGGCTCTAACTCCATCGCGTCCTTATCTCGTCGTGACGGCGAATCTGGGACGCCATTTCCATACGGACGGTTGTCTTTGCGATCGTCTCTGCGGCCTCCCTTCGGCCCTCGAGGTGGTGGTGTTCTAGTCCTGTCCCTATTCCCATTCCGAGCAGGTGAGCGGGTACGGTCGCGGTATCTGTCTCGATATCCTTGAAGAGTGTTAGGCCTGAGCAACTCATATTCATTGGTAGGATGCGGCATACCTCGTTTATCGTGAGGCCTTTCTCGGCTCGCACTTCTCTCTCTTTCCCTCACTCCCCGGCCATCCCTATCCCGATCTCTCCTATCGCGATCGCGGTCACGGTCGCGGTCACGTCGGTCTCGAGACCTGCTCCTTTCTCTGCGCCTTTCACCTCGATCTCTTGAACGTGAACGATTTCTCCTGTCATCACGGGGCCCCTCACGCCGCCGATCGTCCTTCTGATATGCGTCACGCCGAGGGCTTCTGGTAATATTTGAATCAGGCTCAGGAGAACGCGTGTTCCGATCACCTAGGTCCCACATTGCCGAGCTATCTGTTCGTCTCGCTCTTTTCGTGGGGGGCTCTGCCATTTTTCAATTCTGCGCTGTTGCGGAGATCGTGATCGTAAATGGTGGATAAGGGAGGCGTGCTTCTTTCGACGCTCGAGAGTAAGGCGATATTCGGGGATCGGTGAGGGTATTATTTTAAAAAAAGCGGAAACTCATGACTGGTCCACGAAAGGGTATCAATTCATCGAAAAATGGATTTTGCAGTGTCTTTTGCTGAAACAACCTTTGGTGCAGTTGAAACGGAGAACGTGAAGTTAATACGGTTGCCGATTTCTACCTGATGCGCCACTAAGCCAATTCAAGCCTTCGATTTTATCAATCCTCCACAACTTTCATTCACATCCATTATCTCGTCATCTATTAATACCAGCCTTAACGAGGATAAGGATAGAAATACGGAATGGTCAATGTCTCTTCAGCACGGAATTACCAGTGTCCGTCTGCGCTGCATCTGATTTCTTCCGATTTCACAAGCAGTAGCTCTGTTTTGCAGTTATATATTCAGCATATTGACCCCTTTACCAAAAATAGCATAGAGTATTCACCAGATCGTCGATTTGATTACTATTATTTTCATACCATCCGCTACAGACCAGACACTGCAGAAAAACAACGACATAGCTGAACGAGATGCGCTTCACCTGTGGTGGATATCTCTAACAGTGCTGAATCCGGAATCCCAGCGCTAAGGCACACTTTCATCGGATAGGAATGGCCCGATAGTCTGTCTCATTTGAAAGACAGACTATGTCCTTTAGTGATGTGATATTCTTGGTCGCGGAAGCTAAGAGAGACATCGAAGACCCGCCTACATCTTCTAATACCTTAAGGTCACACATACCCGTGCAATATACCAAACATTGCTGGGAGCGAAGCCTAGAACCACACCGACTTGTATGTTTGGAAAGTGATGTGTGAGAATGCCGTTCCTGTAGGCGTGTCGCCTCCCAGCAATCTCAACGAAGTATTCAAAGAGTGGTTTTCAGGATGTCTTACTTCTTAATCGGCAAAACCGAGTTCCACCATGGCCTTTTGGGTCTCCTTGAAAAGCTAGAAAATTCTCATTCTTCCACGTTTGATCTGACTACAAAAATACCTTGCGCTCTTTGACTCTAAGGAGAGATGAAGCACTACCTCGCTTTGGTGCCTCAGGCAGTCAGGCACCTCGTAATCTGCGAATTTGATGCAGATGACGGCCCGTCCCGCTGAGCCTCAGTCTAACTCCAAAAAGCAGTAGCAAAGACCATCGCTCAAGAATATTTCTGCTGTCGATGATTCAATTTCTCCGATCCTCGCAACAAACCCCGCACCGCGGACTTCTCATCGTCAACAAGGCACGCACGACATTTGTAGCCTAGAAAATGGCTCCTTCAAATCTATCTCATCGACAGACACATAATCTACTTCTAATCTCCAAACTTCTGGGCCTCAGAGACACAGCTTCCCCACTAACATTGTTATTGGACTCTCTAGAACAACCAGCGACGCCATTAATTCAAGAGTATATTCGACGTGCAAGAGTGAGTAATTTTCCCATGAGCAAGAAGCTACATTTCGATCATTTATGCTGGCTATGAAGCTGCAATTGTCAGCGTCATCTTGCTATTTTTGAGTTGATCAATTGTGCTAACGGCCCGTGGGGAAGCTTTCAAAAGTTCACGTAACACTCGTAGCTTTCGAGACACTGCGGTCTTTCGAAGGTGTTGATGCGTTCATCTCAGCTCGAAAGAAGCATCCTTCGGAGATTGTCAGGGAAGTAGGCGCTGCTTACCAGCCAGCTTCTAATGTTCCCTCGCGCCGTGAGTGAAACATACCGACCGATTCCTTCGCAATTAAGCTCACGTCTTCGCTCCCTGATTATAGGTCGATTAATTCTCATTGACTCTATCAATCCACTCTTGCGCTCCAAGAAGACCGATTCGCAGTTTCATTTGCCCACTTTCCTCGGCTCGTTCATCGCACCTCCCGGCTCATCTCCCGCCAAAGTTGAGACCTCGCTCATCGTGACCTTCCACCAGGACGTCCCGAGCCACTTGAGTGCAAATCCCTACTCTCCGTCTTCTTTTTCTGTGCTGAGCTATCTCGCAACGACCGTCATAAAGCTCCACTCTTTCTCACACATACTTGCGCAGAAAGCCGCCCGTGATCGCAGTCTGGCTGCGCCTGTTTTCGGACTCGAAGAAGAGCTGAATGGAGTCCTGCTCGGCCGGCTGGACAAACCGACAGGAAAAGATTTCGTGGAAGGCGTCGTGTTAGAAATGGAGCATCGGCGAAAGAGCGGACGTGGCGTTCTAGAGTGGTATGTACTACCACCAGCAGCGCGTTATCCGCCCAATTACCCGAGGGAAATTGTGATTCTACTGGACGATCACCCGCTGTATCGTCCACCGGTGGAGTCAGATGTTGGGATGGAGAGCAATGAACCAGAGTCGACTTTTGAATTACGTCTCACCGAAAGGCAAAGAAGGGAGAGAGAAGGAGTCGTGTTGCCCTACTTTGATGCGCAGCAAGGGAACGGTCCTGGAGAAGGCGGACGCATCCTTTATGATATGGGTGAAGAGGATGATTTTGACGAAGAAGAGGACGAATTATAACCTTAAATCCTGCTGGACAAAATGGCCGCAAGCCGTCTACATGACTTTTCATCTCATACCGCATATGCAGACTCTCTTCTGGGTGCCGTCAGTAGTGAGTTACTTGCTTCTCTATGTCATGGAATAGCAAGTGTGAGACTTCCACTTGGAGATTATGAGTTCTATCAAGATGACGAGGCCAAGTATGAGTGGCAGGATGTCCTGCATCCATGGGAGAACATTAAGATACATTGAAGAAAGGGGATGTTAAACAACCCAAGCGCTCGGAAGAAGAAAGGAATCAGAAGAACCGAAGCCAGATTAGGAAGAGCAGGAGGAAGCCAACACCCGCAAACGGCCCGTACTATGATAAGTCAGAATCGCATATCGCATTTCGGGGAATCCCCCCGGGGGTGTCGAGATGACTTACCTGCTTGAGCAACAGCTCCCAATTGATGCGAACTGCGGCTTTCTTATACCGCTTACTGTCCTCCCGCAGACGTCCCGACAGATCGCTCATGCGTTCCAAACTGTCCCCTCTATACAAAAGGTCCTCGATATTCTTGGTCATCACCTTGGTCACATCACGGAGCTCGTCATTTAAACGGTCGAGGTTCTGCGATGCACGGCTATCCTGGTATATCTTCTTGGTGCGTTGAATGAAAGTGTCGAACTCCACAAAGGCATATGGTCGCAGATTTGCTGAATGATATTGTGACGGGGAGTATGTGGTGGTGAATTCCGTTGCTAGATCCTCGAGATAGGTGAAGGCAAGCTTCCGGGGGTACGAACGATCGCAAATACACAAGAAGCAGATGTCATCCTTGATGAGATAACTAAATTCGGAATCAGTGGGTTTCTAGGGGTTCTGCATATGAAGACCGTGCGTACTGTAAATTATACTGGCCGGATTCAATACTGGCTTGTGGTGCAGAATTGCGATTCAACCGGCGAAAGATCATTTTGGCCTGAGACTTAATCTCCGAAAGCTCCGCTTCTGCCTGGATAAAGATTTTGGTTAGCTTCTCTTCTGAAGATTCAGTGAAAGAGTCGGCAACCCACCTGTTCATCATCCACCGACGCTGCTAGCATCAGGCCTTCCTCTTAACGTCAGTGACTGCTCCATTTCAACACTGCGCCGTGCTGTATCTTACCGTCTAGCCTGGCAATCTGAGTCGACTTGACCATTTTGAGACCAACTGCAACCTTATCTACCGTCTAAAGTGTGCACAGACTTCCAAAAGACAGCTGTCAGGACGCAGAATCTCCGTGATCCCTTGGTGTTGTCCTCAACAATGGCCCGCAAGCGCAAGGCGGTCGAGAGCGGCAGTACGGAGAAACAGCTGAAGACGTAAGTGATGCCACCTAGATACACAGCAGACTGCGAGAGCTGTTGTACATGCTTACCTCGTGGCGCACATTCGTTGCTCGTTTATCAAGGGCAACACTAACAGTGATGTTTCAGAACCCGCTCAACTCGCTCTGCTGATGTAGCAGGCTTCAATGACGCTGGCGCGTCCGGCTCCGCAATGTCTACAAACACCAAAGTTACCAAACCGAAGCGGAATCCCAGAAGAACGGCAAAGGATCGGTGGGAGGAGGAAAAGTTGATGACAAGTACCAAATCGCAACTGATCGATATAGACCTTGTGGTATGTTGTACTTTGAGTGGATTATGTGCGCAGTCAGAGAACGTGAGCGGAAAACTGATTGATCTTGTTCTGAATCTAGAAACTGCTCGCGCGCCGCGAGGCATGGGACTGCCTTGAAGAAAACGAAAAAGAGGAGATACTAAGTCTCCTTCCTGAAAGTTTACACCCTAACCGCGAGTCTACGTCGGATGAACCGGAAGCGAAGATACCCCCTTTACCTGAATCTTTCCTACGCTATTCAAACTGCTGGCGAGATAGTATTCGGCTGTTTCAGCTAGACCTCCAAAATGGTCGTTATGATCCTGAATGGCAGCGCCAAGCTGAGGAGGCTGTGCGGGAAAGGGAAAAGGGAAAATTTGACAAATTCAAAGAGGATGAATTTGAAGAATTCTGGGGCCAAAAGCAGAAAATGGACAAGACTCTTACCGCTGGACAAAGTTCCCAAGTGAAGCTGAGTACGCTCATTGAGCATGGAGTTGTGCGCGAAGGTGATGTCTGGAAGTATTCGCGAGTCTTTGGTGCCAAGGGGCAAAAGAAGGTCTTGGTTGAAAAGGAGGCAAAAGTAAGTGCAGAGCCCTTACAGTCTTTTCTCGTTGGCGAATACTTTCTTAGCTAACAAATACTCATGGCTAGATTCTGAAAATCAACGGAAGGCGATTGACTTTTGCAATCCCTTCAGGCCAACGAGTCTTCCTGTCTGCCGTTCATAGTCCAGTTGGGCAGCATTTTACGGCAAGTTCTCAAGCCAAGGACGACGATATTTCCAAACCTGAGGTCCCAACGAACAGAACTGCCGAGGAAAACGGAGAGGCACAGGTGGACACCGATAGCACAAGAAAGTCCAGATCCTCCAGAAAGCGAAAGTCTGAAGTCGAGCACAGTAGTCGCAAAAAGCGTCAACTGGAACCTATATCTTCTGGCGACGACTCGGAGCATTGTGAGCCAGATGACGATGTTGTCCTTGTAGCCAATCCCAGAAGCTTGGCGGTGGAGGTCACCAATTCTCGACCAGAGGCAGATTCATCCTTACCTACAGAGACACTCGACGCTGTCTCATCTAACAACACAGAAGCAGAAAACGATGCCGCAGCAGCAACCGAAGTCCTTCAAGATAAAGTCGCTTCCGGTCAAGCGAATGGCGAGGAATCGGCCTCAGCCAATTTGGCCGGCGACTCGGATCAGGCCTCAGAAATCATTTTAGACAACATCGGAGGCCCAACCGCACTCAGTCTGAAAATCGTGGAAGTGGATGGGCGTATCAAGGACGTTCCTAATGGAAATGCTTGGAAGGAATTTCGAGCATACCGAAACAACCAGGACATGGGAAGTCTATGGGAGGTCAGACAGGCTTGGTACCTTAGAGGGAAGTAGGAACTTCTCTTCGAAGGATCTGGGAGGGATTCGTGCTCGCTACAACTTAAATGCGAGCATTTGCGGTCATTCCTCATAATTGTCTTCGGCCGGGGGTGCTCCTCAATCTTATGTGGAGCCCTTATGAGCTACTTTCTACTGAAGGGAATGGCAGCTGAAGCCTCGAAAATAGGGATTTAATAAGAGTTGGGAGAGCGCGCGGTTCAAACATCAAATTCTTTCATTGTGATTTGTCCCCAGGGCCATATTATCTTCCTTAGACGCACCGGGGCCACCGTCCGCAGCGTAATCGACGGCGAAGCTTGCTTGGATGAAATCCTCCATTTCTTCGCTCACAGTTTTGAGCTTTTCTTTGACGCTCGCAACACCTTCTTGTCCCACTATGTGGCGTGAAGGTGGGTTCTCATGACCACCGATGGCTGTGATGGCGTACACAGTCTCTTCAACCAACATTTCCATATGTGCGGAACTTAGTGGTGGATACATGGAGAAAACTTTTGGGGCGGAGAAGGGCCCTTCTGCGGCAGAGCTGGCTTGATCCGAGTCTTGGTTACCATTCTCTGTGACCGTAGTCTGTTGGTTGGGCAGACGGGGAATCAGTCTGTTCAATATCCCGCGGAACAAAGGGGCATGATTGACGGCAGGAGAGTACGCTGGAACTATCGGAGGCACACTGGTGATCAAGTTTGTCAGGATACCAATTTCGATGCTGCATTGGAAGATTGTGAGCTTCACGTTAAATGGAGCGATTTCGTACGCGAGGCTCTAATAATGTAACTCCTTAGCTAGAAAATAAGAAATGGGGCCTTCTTTCAGAAGCTTACATCGCAAAATCCCTCCAGGGCCCAGCCAGCAGCGGAGTACATCCCAAGGCCGGGTGTACCAATGTGGGCAGCTACTCCAGATTAGAGGCGCATCTGAGCTATAGGGATCAAGAGACGGCATACTAATGCTAGAAACGATCATGATATGGCCGGATTTCTGCCTCCTCATGTGAGGCAGCGTTGCTTTGATAATATTCAGAGGACCGAAGTAGTTGGTTTCAAACTGGTCCCTGACCAAGTTCAAGGTTTGCTGAGAAGCTGCAAGCTCCTCTACCGTTCCGATAAGGGCTTGTGGCGTGTCAGCACATAAAAACGAACTGGGAAAACAGTAGAACGGATTCCTTACTCTGGCTAGTACAGCAGAGTAGAATGTCTACCCTGCCGAATGCTTCGACTGCCTCCGCGACCAAGGCTTGACATTGCCCTATCGTTCTACAGGTCGAACGCGAGCTCTGATCAGTAAATTTATATAAGGTAGAAAACGGTCAGAGGCCAGAACATCCGCACCTGATATCCAAAGGCACTGTCTTGAAGCGCTGCACCCATCCTTCGTCGCGGTGACTCTCAACTTCAGCCAGGAAGGCCCCGAACTCCTCGCGACGGCATTCGTCCCGGTCCAAGTATGCATGTGCCAGTCCAACTAACGCATAATCACCGTGCATAAGAATCTGGCGGGTAACCGATATCCCAATCGGCGAGTCTCCTGCAGTGACAATCCATACTCGCGGTTCGCTATGGGCAGGAAACTGAGGGCGAGAGTAATCGGGGGCGGGTTGATTGTCCGTCATTAGGTCGCAGCCGGTAGTTTTCGCGCCAGGCCCATCGCGGACGGACAGACCTCTAGAAGCCGCGATTGAATAAGAGTGCTGAACGTGTAGATTGGCGTGAAGTCTACCTCAACAGGAGCAAGAGATATATGAGGGGTATGCGCAATATTGATGCATAGAAAGAAGTTCGGAGACGACATCGTTGATCACCGACTCCGCCGAGGGGAACGCTACTAATGGCCTAAGGCCCGCCAAGGTGGACCGAGCTCGGCTCCACCGTCGGCTGTCCGTGTACTCTGCTCTACCTTTCCCTTCTCCTCCCTCCTTTTTCAACTCCTACTCTCTTTTCCCCACATCGTCAATCTCTAGTCAGCAGAGCACGATGCCTGAACAGAGACAGCGCAGGGAGGAATCGGAGTCTAGCGGCGTGCGTATTCATTTGTATACCAATGTCGACGAGACTTGATAAGCTAACATGCTTTCGTTTCCTTCTAGTCCGGCCTGAAGGGTGCTCTTCAGGGTCTCGCTATCTTTATGCTGACGCAGTTTGTCATCACTCAGTATTTCGGAAACAAGTCGCAGAACGCTGAATCCGGAGGGAATGTTGGCGAATTGACCTCCTTCGAAGCTCGTCCGCCTCGCAGCGACATCGCCGACTACAGTCCTATCCCCGATACCGTTGCTCCAGTTTGGCCTCCCAACAGCGCCATCGATATCAGCGTCTACGTCTCGCCTTCCATTGTCCTTCCTGCTCTCAGCAAGCTTCCATCGGATTCTCTTGTATTAAATGAAAAGAACTTCACTATCGGAAATTACAGTGACACCAGGGAAATCGAGACTACCATTCACATTCCTAAGGAAGTCCAGCAAAATGGGACGCTTTGGGCGCATTTCTATGTTGCGCTCACTGGACACCAACTCGACCCAGCGGCCAAGGACTACAGCACAGATAGTGCTGTGCACTTCTTCCGCCCGCTGAACCATTATCTTCCCAAGAAGAAGGCCAAGAAGCTCAAGAACCTGCTTGCCAGCTCGGACGATGCCGAGGAGGAGGAGGAAGACAACAGCGTCCCGGATGTCTCTATTGCCTCTTACTACCACCCCAACTTCACGGTATCGGTGATTCCTGATTCCGGAGTTCAGAAATACCGCCAGGTACACCCTGCTGTTCGTCATCACATGCAACTCGAGGCGACGGGCGCAAGAGATGCCTCTGGTAAGAATGGGTGGTACTACCCTATTGTGTTCCTGAACACTTTCTGGCAACTCCGAAGCCATATGACCGAGCTCAACTCTACCGTGAAGACGATGCCTTTGCGGATCAAACTGAACAATCTGTCCAACTGGAAGTTTAGCATGATGGCAAGTGTTGACGAGAATCAAAAGGCAAACGCCCGGCAAGCCGCATTTGGAGGCTCCGTGCCCGGGGGCGGGGATGGCTCCGAGTTTGAGATGGTCAAGGAAGTCCTCCTTAACACGAACATTTGGTTGCTTGGTACAACTGGTGTGGTCACGATTCTGCACATGATCTTTGAAACCTTAGCGTTCAAGAACGACATTGTAGGTTCCTCTTCCAACTGGAGCTCAGCATGCGGTCGAACTGACGGCTCTACTCTAGTCGCACTGGCGCAAGAAGAAGGACGTTGTTGGGACCTCAGTCCGCACTATTTTGGCTAACGTGTTCATGCAAACGATCATCTTCCTCTACTTGATGGATAACAGTGAAAACACTTCCTGGATGATCCTTGCCAGTCAAGGTTTCGGTATCTTACTGGAGGCCTGGAAGATCACTAAGACAGTGAACGTGCGTCTGCGTCCACCGCCAGCAGGGTCTTTCTACTCTTTCCTTCCTTACGTTGTGGTATTCGAGGATAAGCACAAACTTTCGGAAACCGAGAAGAAGACACAAGAGTATGATGAAATTGCATTCCGCTGGCTCTATATCATTGCTGTGCCCCTCCTCGGCGCATATGCAGCCTACAGCTTGATGTACAACACACACAAGTCGTGGTACTCCTACATCATTGAAACCCTTGTTGGCAGCGTTTACGCATATGGCTTTTTGATGATGGTTCCCAGTCTCTATATCAACTACCGCCTGAAGGTTTGTGCTCCCTGATCCATTGCCCTGCAACGAAGCTAATATCGTCAATAGTCTGTTGCTCATATGCCTGGCAAGGCCTTGACATACAAATTCCTCAACACCTTCATCGATGATCTGTTCGCATTTACTGTCAAGATGCCATGGCTCCACCGGCTTGCGACTCTCCGAGATGATGTGATTTTCTTCATTTGGCTCTACCAGAGCTATAAGTACAAGGTCGATTACAAGCGGGTCAATGAATTTGGACAAGGAGGCGACAGCGACGATGAGGCAGAGGAGCCGGCAGCAGCCGAATCTGAGAAGAAGTTGGAAGCGGTGCCTGAAGCGTCTGGAAGGGCCAATGCTGAGAAGTCGACACGCAAGAGGAAGTAAGAATGACGCTTCGGAATGTCTTTCTTTTGTGTGATGCCGCAGGAAGCTATAGATATACCCGCGTAACTGCTGGATGAATGCTTAGATATAATTTGCCATCAAGAGAGTTGTAACCTTCATGAACGGTATCTTTTAATCTTTCAGAACCCGTAATCATAGAATCCGTGTTACTGAAGCGCAAGCAACCGTTTTAAAATTGGGAGCAGTAGACTACCATATGGTTGATCGCCAGATTCGGTTTAAGCTCCTAATTCCCGCGACCGATGGGAATGCACGGTAGAGGATACAAGTCACAAACTGTTGCATTGACCCACGAGAATTCAAACTGATTCCCAAATACACTGCCATTGCTGGCAAGAAGACGATTTGTGTCTGCACAAGGCCATTCGCATGATATCGCATCGGTGCGAAGATACATCCCCGGAACGCGAAGAAACCAAACAAACTGTGAATGAGCGCGACCCTACCAACAAGCGCCGAGAGAGAAAGGGAACGCGACTGTATTTGAATTAGATCAAGTCTTCATGTAAAAATTCTACAATTGATGTCGTCCGACCCGCAAAGTAGTAAGTTGCAGCCGGTCCCTCAAATTCATGGCCAGCCCATCGCTAACAACCCGTCAGGCCCATCTGGCATAGAGCCCAGGCCGAGTAACCTGCCTGATGCACTTGAGCATCTAGAAGCAGGTTTGTTTACCTATTTTCATCGTACTTTGGTTTGTTTGCAGGTTTTCTTGCTAACTCGCTCGCAGTTGCTTATGTACCCTCAAAGAAGCGATACACTGATGCCGGTCAACTGGCCAAAACAATCGCTTCACACGCTTATGAGAGCGGCATCAGCCCATCTGCACTTGAGCGATTGATCAAGATTCTGACACAAAATAACTATCTTGATCAAGGAACAATTACTACTTTGATAAAGAATCTGTATCCGATAGACAGGGTCTCTTCCAAGGTGGTCACACAGGTCGTCTGTTGCCTCGGTCCCAGCAAGAACAAGCCGAGTCCTGCTACACAGGCTTCCCTGCTGCGATGGCTCATCCTCGTCTACGAATTTTGCGAGGATAGGTCGCATCTCGCTAAACTTTATGCAGTGCTGTTCAATCACCTTGATATGATCAGTCTCCGCAAGCCGTTATGCCATTTGCTTTCGATGATCACGAGGCGAAAGCACGTCAAGCCCTTCAGGATACAGGCTCTTATGGAACTGGTCAATACTGCCGGCGCGGAGGAAAAAGAACTCATTAGTTTGCTTAACGTCTTCAAGAACTATTATCCAGACATCATCGTGGGTGACCTCGGAGCTTTGAGACGGAGAGGCTTGGTCTTCAAACATCCCGACCCCGAGTGGACTAGTCACGCAAGGCTTCTTCAAGACAGAAATCTGGAGCAAGTACAAGCGGCCCAAGCATCGAGCTTTCAAGTAGTCCATCGTGGAGCAGTGAAGAGAGGGAAAATGGAAGTCATCGTTCCTGTTCTCCAGACCTCGAGAGTGTCATCCAACCGTACCTCTTTAGAAGAGCTGCGGAGCGTCGACCACTTGGTTGAAAGGCTCGACCGGATTGAGCTTCCAAATCAGATTATATCCGCAGTGGCAGACAACATGGCCCAGAAATATCTATTTCTGGCTCAACCGGAGTCGGCGAGGCTCCGGTTAGATGACTGGCTGAAGAGCTTTTTTGACGAACGGTTGGAGCACGCTCGAGATGAAGAACTAGGCCCGTCAGAATCTCTAGGTTACATCTTGAGTCTCATCGTGGATTATGTGCGCTATACGAAGGTATGCCACCTTGGCCCCATGGAGTACGCCTGTTGACTCGCAGTTGTTACAGGACATTCCTGAGTCAGTCCATTCTTTTCTAAGACAGTATCTTTCGTCTTGGAACGGCCGTGACAACGAAGAAGAGGTTCTCAGTCTTCTTGAGTACCTCCCCATTCAGGACTTCGACACTCTACGAGCCAACCTTCTGAATCCTCTAGAGGCCGCCATACTGGGGAACGGACCATTCTCCATGACAGTCATTCTTGACTTCTACTCTTCGCTCATTCGTCAATGGGGTGTGAAGCTGAGGTCGTCACCTCCAGTCTTTGCAGAATCAAAACCATTGGGTCGCCTAATCACGCATGCGGAACTGCTGGCATTGTCAATCCTAGAGAGTCTTTCGGTGCAGCCGTCGAATACCGACGATATGGAACCCCTCAAACCAGCTGCCTTATCCGTACTCGAGTTGTACTGCGTTCTAGCCGACCTATTCTCTTATGCGTTTGTGAACGGTCAGATCCGCCTTACTATTCCTCTGGCTCCGACAGTCTACTCCCTCGTTTTCACACCGATTCTCTCAAGCGTCTCAATCATTAGCTCCGTGCTTGCCAGCTACAAAACGGCCTTTGAATCATCTCTAACTTCCGAAATCCTTCAAGTACCAAACTCTACGGATTCGCTGTATCCGACTGAACTGGTGGGCCAATTCAACGGCTACGTCATGGACGTCTGCAATCTGGTTTGGCGAAACCGAGGGCTCAATGGCGACGATCCAAACGCACTTGGATGTCTCCTGCCACCTGCTACGACGACCGCGCTCACACAATACACGCGGGACTTGAACGAGGCATCCCGAGAAAGGAAGCGCGAGGCTTCCTTTTTCTTCAACTTATCTTCCGTTTTCTCTCTCAGTTACCATGTAGCACTGTGCAACATGTCAGCCGGTTGCTTTGCTGACATAGAGGAAGAAAACAACATTACCGAGGGCAAGCCCAGATTGAGGAAACCTGTGACCCAGAAGGCACTGAGTGCACTTGAGAAAGATGGCGGTGTCAAGTTGAATTGGCAGGAGTACAGGGTGCGCATGCTTGACTGGTTAGACGCCACAGGGAGCCGCGGAATCGGGAACTTGATGCGCAGTACGATGAAAGCTCTACGTAAGGAATGATGTTGATATTGGCCTGTTGAGAACACTTGGAAGCCTAAGTTGGATTCCACATGTATTGGATTCTGCTTTGATAATATCATAAAGCGGTCAATCCCCGTCAGGGCCTGCAGATTGACTATCCAGTGTTTGAGATTTATATGAGGACGATCTGTTAATCGAACGTCGTCGTAGGTTCTATGTCTATAGCTGCCTGGGTATTTGTGAGACTCCTTCGCCCACAAGTCTCCGTGTTGATGGTCATCAAAATTGCGTAGATGTGTTCAGATAAATATCTTGAACGCTCGAATCCTCTCGAAGAGTGCTCAGAATGTCCTCGATTTCCCTGACTTGCTCTTCATCCTTCACCTCCACCATAGTGTCCTTGTTCGGATCCCAGATTATGTCAAGTTCCTCGATAGCGAGTCCCGTCACTTTCGTGAGCGTTTCGCCCACGCTCTTGGTTTCTGTTGGCTCTGTGAAGACGACAAGTCGGCCTCCATCGTCCGTTGCCACATCAATCGCTCCCGCCTCGATGATCTGGTCTAAGTAATCGTCCGTATTCACGCCGTCCTTCTTCTCAAATGTGATTCTGCCCTTCTTCTGAAAAAGATATGTCGTCGGAGTAACAGTGCCGCCGGCATCCTTAATAGCATACCGGAGGTCCTGTAATACGCGAGCTTTTTGATCGGTCTGGCACTCGATAACAGCCGCAACAGAATGTGGTAGGATGGCTTCAATCGTCACCGACTCCAGGGCCTCGCCGGTTACACTTATTCCCTGACCTCTGGCAATAGCTGCTTCAATCACAGTCTTCGGAATACCGGCACGTTTTGCATTAGAGAGGGCAAGAGTTAGTCGCGGGTTGAACTTTGGATCAGCTCCCCACACTGCGAAAACGTTAGCATGCGTTGACCGTCGGCAGCCCCGTTGTCAAACACGTACTCTGCGTAGCACTGCTAATTTCCTTTGCGATTGCTTGACGCTCTCTGCTTTTTGCCTTGTCATTCTTCGCCTTGTCATGCTTGATCTGTGACCATCGGTTGTGACCGGCGAACAACGGGGCGCCGCTGGAGAAACTTCGACAGATTTCGCATACCGATATTCGCGCCCGGCGGCGTTGTTGTAATAACAACCTTTGGCTCACTATAGATGCCATTGAGAAACAGAAGGTGACTTTCTTCTGCAATTGCAGCATCATACTCCGTATAAAAGTTGCGATTCAGGAACGGTGCAAGCAAGTATAGATGCGAAGTCGGACCGATATTCTTCCGGTGCGCAGCCAACTGCCCGATTAAGGGGACATCGACGCAATCAACAGGGACCATAGCTAGGGCTGATTCGGTCATATACTAATTTTCAAATTTTGTCTTCCTGGTTGTTATTTGATATATGGTGAATGGCTAATGCCTGAGAGAGCCAGTCGGATTCAATGTCTTCTTCTGAGAACGCAACAACAGCTATACCTTCCGACAATGCGGCGCCTCGTGCGGAGCTGGACATCACCAAGCTCCATGCGCTTCCCTCCGAACAGCAGGACCTCTACCTTCTCACCTTCACTTCGGACTTGGTACAATATATCTCGGACCTAGATTCGGCGAGCGTATCATCCCAACAGAAGTTCTTGAAGAAGGAACTATTCAAGATCTTGACCCTCTCGTCGCCAACGATCACTCGTGTTATCCGCAACAACCTAGGCCGATCTTTTGGCGCTATACTTGGCAAAGGGGATCGGGGGATACTCTTTGAGACAGTAACCGACCTGCTTGGTATACTGAATGCAGGCAAAAATGATGCGGAGCTCAAGACGAAGTTCGCCGCGGCTCACTGTTTGGGGGAGGTCTTCGCGGTCGCGGGAGAGAGTGTGTTCGCGCAATCAGGAATTGCCGTATCGGGCTTGCTCAAACTGCTGAAGTCGTCGAGCAACCATACCGGGCTTCGGGGATCAATTTTTGTGATCTTGCGCAAGGTTGTCGTGGGTGCAGGAGTTCCCGTTGACGAAGCAACAGCGCGAGATATCTGGAAGCAGGCTCGCAATGCCGCAACCAGTGACAAGTCCACTTTTGTCCAGGTCCACGCATGTCGCTGTCTCGAGCAGTTGGTGAAAACAACACCTTTCTTTGATAATGCGAATGACTTTGATCATTTGAGGACTGTGATCTGGAAAGTCATTGACAGCAATGTTGCGCCTGTCAGACACGCTGCTGCGGCTTGTCTGGCGCAAGCCTTGGTGAAATTGCACGCCTCAGATGCACGAGTCACAACCATTCCCAAGCCTAAGAAGATGAAGAGACAGTCTAAAAAGCCCGCGCCTAGACCGGGGGAGGACGAAGAAGAGGCGGACTTTTCGGAGTCCTCGGTTTCGAAAAAGGCAGAGCCCGGTTTATACTTCCTCCTGCCGGATCTTCTTCGCCAACTTTCCACTCAGTATATGAAAAGCACAACGTCCAACCGCGCACGAGCCGGTATTGCTGTATGCTACAAGTACGTTCTGCGCAGCCTAGACGACAAGCTTGTCGAAGAGCGCTACGGGCAGATTGCGAATCATCTCCTCTTTGAACTTCTGAACCATCCTACCGTTACCTATAACCGATTCCGACTCCTAATGACCCGGAGGTTTGTTAAAGCTATTCTGGAGGAGACAGTTGGACGGGAAACTCTGCGCGAGAATAGCCAGCTCAATGCTGCAAAGTGGTTAATCAACGAAATTCTCAAGGACTATCCTCAGGTCCTTCAGGAACGCCGCGAGCCCAGCAAATACACACTTGCCAGCGCTCTGAGTGCACTGTCTTCTTTGATACTGTCCCTGGGTTCTGCATTCGGCTCTCTGGCAGAAGCTTGTCGCGAGACATTGCTCCAAGTCCTCCCTCATCCCAGCTACACCGTTCAAATCCACGCCGCGCACTGCTTGAGGAACTTTGTCCTTGCTTGCCCTCAACAGCTCATACCCTGTGTGACCATCTGCTTGAACAGCCTGAGCCGAGAAATTGGGCAGCTTTCTACGCCCCGGCAGGCACCGCGGCGCTGTGTTGGATACGCCAACGGACTGTCGGCTATGTTGAGTACGTCTCGGCTGCAACCACTCTACGGCTCTGTTGATGTCTTCTCCCGTGTTTTCACTCAAGCGACCGATCTGCTGAAGACGAGCGGCAAGTCAGAACTTCGGGCAGCGAGTACACAGGTTCAGGTCGCTTGGATTTTGATCGGAGGGCTGATGCCCCTTGGACCAAGTTTCGTGAAAATTCATCTGTCCCAGTTGATGTTACTTTGGAAAAATGCGTTACCCAAGCATCTTGGCAAGGAAAATATTGCTCAGCGTGGGCACCTGGAGATGAGTTTCCTTGCGCATGTACGGGAATGTGCTTTGGGCTCCTTGTTGGTATTCATGGAGTTCAACAGCAAATTGATCACAGCGGATGGTGCGAGAAGAATCGCTGCTATGCTACAAAATACAGTAGAATTTCTCAATGATCTTCCGCGGCAGAAGTCCGTTGCAGATCTTTCGCAACGCCTCCAACCCTCGTTGCAATTGCATGATCTGGCCACAATGGTCCGCCGACGGGTTCTGCAGTGTTTCTCTAAGCTGATTGATGTGCATCCTCTCAGTCACGCGGATGTCATCTCCCAGACTACTCTGTTGAGTCTTTCCATCTCTTCCTTTGCCGACCCGGAATACACCCAACCTGCTCCGCTAGAAAGTTCGATAGCGGCTGCAACCGCTCAGTTTGAGAACCTCTGGGATCTCTGCGATAATTTTGGATTCGGTGTCACGGGACTAGCCAGACAATATATCCGTGCAACCCTCTCAGGCAAACAGGACAACGACAATGGTCCTGCTTGGTCAGCTGTCGATTCAGCAGACCAAGACATCGACGATGCCGTGAGTGATCATCCACCAGTAGGCACGCACATTCGAAACTAACAATAGCAGTTGACTTTCCCTATCTGCCAAGCTAGCGAGCATGATTCTCTTCTTTTATACTCTTCGAGAAGTGAAAGAGACAGTGTTCTTGCTGACCCGCATGCTACCGGGGTCATCAATGCTGCGATTGAACTGTTCGCTGTTGCCATTCGCCTGTACGCCCCTAAGGTACAAGAAAGTACTATGGAACAGATTGCAACGTTCTTGTCATCTCAGAGCCTCCAGCGCAATCCTGGCCGCAAGGCTGCAATGATCGTTAACATTGCGGTGGCGTTACTTCATGCGTTAAAGGTCACTGCCAAGGACATTGGTTCAGCAACCGGCAGGCTTAATCCTGTTACTGAGAAGGTACTACAGGAGCTGCTGCAGGTGAGACATGCTGAGCCTCCGTTCACCTATTCTCTAGCTGACAACCGCAGGGATTCGTCATTGACGCAGATCCAATTGTCCGAACAATTGGTGCTGAAGCACTTGGACGACTCTGTGACAGTGCTGGAAACACACTTATGACTGCGCAGGTCAATTGGTTGGTCGATACCATTGTTGATAACAGGGAGCCTAATGCACGCGCGGGCTGTGCTGCGGCCTTGGGATGCATTCACGCGCAAGTAGGTGGTATGGCAGCTGGCCTGCACCTCAAGACGATTGTTGGAGTCTTAATGTCACTTTGCAACGATCCCCACCCTGTCGTCCATTTCTGGGCGCTTGGTGGTCTGGAAAGAGTCGCCAATTCCGCGGGCTTGACCTTTTCACCATTTGTTTCCAGCGCGCTCGGGATGCTTGCTCAGCTATACAACGCCGATACTCACAATGAAGAAGCCGCAAGCTTGGCAACATCCAACATCGAAATGACCTTCCTTACCCCGGTCGTAATCAGTCGTTGCGTCGACTCTCTGATCAATGTCCTCGGTCCTGATCTTCAAGACATTACAAAGACGCGAAACCTGATTCTGACACTCGTGCGGCAATTTCAACTGGAGGACAATCCGGCTCTCGTCACCGAGAGCTCCAAGTGCTTAGATCACATGTCACTGTACGCGCCGGGATTCGTGGACTTTTCAGGGTTTGTGAGGCGTCTCCAGAATGAATTAGGTGCAGGCAACCCTCTGATGAGGGATGTAGCTATTCGTGCACTGAGTAATCTCATGAAGCGAGATGCTACTTCCGTTCTTCGAGCAGCGACGCCGAGTCTCGAAGAGCAGATCTGGCTTGCATATGACGATACGCCTGATAATCTGGTCTTGAAAAATATGATTCTCGACTGGCTGCAGCAAACCGCCCTTTCAGAGACCGAGCAATGGATTCAGCGCTGCCAGAATACGTTGACCAAGACCCGTCTGAAAGTGGAGGACATCCCGCCAACGTCCGCTGTTAAGACAACTGTCAATGACATTCCAGACGACGAGGTTGCAGGTTTCGCGTCTGCAATTGCTGGGGCAGGGCAGTCGGAGATTGCAAATGAAACTGTTACCGGTCAAGAGCTGTTGAAATGGCAAACACGGAATTTTGTGATGAGTTGTCTGAGTCAGCTGTTGGCAGCAGTGCAGGAAGCAATTTTGCCTGATCAGACGATTCCTGCTGAACTTGCGCTGCAGCACAAGGTTGGAGATATTGTCCGGATGGCATTCTCAGCGTCCACTGCAAATGTCATAGAGCTGAGAGTCTGGGGACTGAAGATTATCGATCAGGTTCTCAAGGTAACTGCTCTCATTCTTGTTTCAACAGGGTGATAATATAACTGACCCATAACAGATGTTCGGCAAAACCCCTGATCCAGACTTTGCAGAGGCGTCTCTTCTCGAGCAATACCAAGCCCAGATCGGATCGGCGCTCACGCCGGCTTTTGCTGCTGATTCATCTCCAGAATTGGCATCGGAGGCTATCAATGTATCTGCGACTTTTATCGCAACCGGTATCGTGACGAATGTAGAACGAATGGGCAGGATCCTGAAGGTCCTCGTTCTCGGGCTGGAAAACTTCTCCAGTAAGTGCGCAGTAGGGGAGTTTCAGGAAAAAGCTAACTTCTCCAGAAAATCCGGACACGACGGAGTTCGGAGATCTCAAAGGTCTCAATTCCAACGCTAAAGTGATGGTCAAAATGGCTCTATTTGCGGCTTGGGCACGGCTACAGATCGCAAGCATCGACCAGGATTATCTGAACGAGGTCGTCCAACCTTATCTCGCGACGCTAACCCCGCTGTGGCTCTCTTCTCTCCAAGAATATGCTCGGCTAAGATTCGAACCGGACATCTCGGGTAGCTTGGGTACTCCACAAAGTACCGACCTAGACGAGGTGTACGCGGCGTTGAACCGGGAAACGCTCCTGAAGGTGAGCCCAGTCCGAAGCCTGCTCATGACCAATCTAACACAAGAAAACCGTAGTTCTACCAGGATTCCTGGCTTAGCCTGGTCGACGCGATCGCCGGCCTAGTCGAGAAGGATATCGATTTCGTGTTCGATGCCCTGGACGGAAAGACAACGGAGCCCAGGGATCCAGAGGAAGAAAAAGCAAACATGCCTAACGGGAAAGCGGCGGACAAGGCAAATGATATCAACTACCGCGACGAACCTGTCGCATTCTTCTTCGTACTTTTTGGCTTGGCATTCGAAGCTCTGGTTGACCAGTCGACGACGGCATCTCAGCGCTTGGATATTTTGCAAGCCCTCAAGAGAATTCTGAGACCGGTCATATCTGGAAATGCTATCTATCAGGATGCCATCTTCTCGGAGACGATGGACACTTTTGACCGCCTCGCCCTTACTGAGGGAACTCCCATCCAGAACGTGATTGTCGAGATAGCGCGCAACCTCTCACTAGACCACCCATCAGCCAAGGCAGGCGACGAGCGCAGCGACCATCTTTCCGATGATATCGAGCAGCTGTTCGAGCTCACGCGAAGTATCATCCTTGTTCTGGCCGGGCTGCTACCGAATCTGCGTGAGAACACTCCCCTGGCCCGCTTCAACGTGACGTCGGACGACTCCCTGGCGCTTATTCGGTTAGCCCTTTCATCTCTGGTCAAGGTCGCCTCCATCTTTCCCTCCATCATCCGTAATGACCTTAACGCATGCATTTTGCACATCTTCACCACCATTTTGGCGACCGGATTGTGTCAAGCGGAAGTTATGCCTCAGGCCCTTCCAACATTCAAACACTTTATATATGGCATCACCCATCCCAAGACCTCCGCGCCAGATGAACCCCAGGATCTCGCCATCGTCTCCCACCAGTTGCGCGGATGTCTCACACGCTTCCTTACGACTCTGACGATCGCTCAGCGACGGGAGTCCGAGTCATCCCTACCATGTGCCAAAAACACACTCCTTGCTATCACGATCTTGCTAACAACCGGCGGCCACCTCCTGCCTCCTCAAGATCCCGCCATCCCTCGTGTCCTGAACGAGCTCCTAGACTGTCTTCAGGACGTCGGTCTCGCCAACGTGGCTGCAGGCTGTATCCGCTCAATCCTCCTTACCTCTACACCAAGATCACCAACCGATGACCTCATTGCCAGGTATCTCCTTCCCCGTCTCATAGCCTTCCTAGTCGGTTGTCCCCTGGAGACAGGAGAGATCCCAAGCGACCCCGAGAACTCAAGGACAGTCGTCGCACGCACGCTAGTCTCCTATGTCACCAGCACTACCTTTGCCGCAAGTGAACTGCCCATGGCTCGCTCCCTGGTTATGTCCGCACTGCTTGCGCGCGCAAAACGCGAGAGTTTCCCCGTGTACAGAGAAACCGCCGCTCATCTACTGGAGCTTGCTCGCGCGGATCAGGCCACGTTTCGGACGATTGTAGCCTCGATGAAGCCGGACCAGAAGAGTCTTCTTGAAGAGATTCTTCGAAGTTCGGATCCTGGGACGGCTGCGGCGAGAGGTGAAACTAGCGCTGCGCAGTCGGCGGCCGAGCAAAGTATGCCGAGTATTGCGCTCAGATTCGATTTCTAAGACCTGGCTGGCAAAACTGCTTGATTCTCTTGTATCTCTGCTGCCCAACGACTTACGTCTCCCTGGTGCACATGACTTCATGATGACATGAAATGTGACAGTTACTCGGAGATGACGGTACTCGTCCGTGAGTCTTGTTTATATATAGAATGATAGATAAGTACAGTTACAATAATCATATATGAAACGAATGATGACTCAGTGTCCTGTCCGTCTATCTGTTCAAGCCTCTATAATATCCCGGGGTATCGAAGTGGTAGTGTAGGAAACGAGCCCGCGCAAGGACCAATGACCAGGTGTCAAGTACAAGGAAAAAGGAAAGTACAGCGAAGGGGAAGTCTAGTACGGAGTATGAAGGGGTAAATGAAAGAACCACGAAGCATCAGAACAAAAGCCAGCACCAATTGGCTAGCGCGGTAGAACAACGTGTACTGTCATCAACCTAGAGACTCGCTGACAATGATCTCTGGGACAGCAGGTAGCGTAGGCGGCGGGGCGGCTTCCTGAGCAACTCTCTTCTCGGTTGTTTCTTTGGCGGGGGGCTCTTTCTTCTTCTCAGCGGCTTCCTGCGCTTTGCGCACGGAGTAGTACTTGAGGAAGATAATGATCATGACTAAATGTATGTTAGCCTCGGGTCGACGACGATGAGTTCTTCCTAAGCAGCAATAGGGGACGGCCTACAAGCACTTGTAGCAACAGCCATGGCAGCCCTCCTGGTCAGAATCCACCGGAGGCCTTCGATTTCACTTTTGCCGTCGCTGTTCAATGAGACAGTGATTTTATAATTGAGTTCCTGAACCGAGGTATCAATGCTTCGTTGCTGTTCTCGAGTCGCCATCTTGTGGTCGTTGAACATTCCCTTGATGTCGTCTTTCAACCCCGCAAGCTCCTGGTTCAGGCGCTGGGAAAGAATATCCGCCTCGTGTTCTAACTGTGCTCTGGACGCGCGCTGCCTCTGCATTTCGGAATTTCGAGCCGTCTGCAGGGAAGACTGGAGCTCCGAACAAGCCGCTTTGAACAGATAGGTCTCGTTCTCGACGTCGGATTTAGAGGTCAGGCTTTGCTTGGCAACCTCCACATTGTTGTGCAAAATAGTTCTTATAGCCTTCATGATGGTGATGGATTGCCCTTCCGTAAAGCCACCTTTTGATAAGTCGCAGACGAGGGAGTAGGTATCGAAGTGATGGACATAGGGGGCAGGAGCCAGCTGCGGTTTACCAGCGGAAGAAGATGTTTCTGTAGTAGTTAAGGGAGTCGAAGGAGATGGCATATGGAGAACACTCGCGAGTGGGTTATCGTTGAGGGCATTAGGTATGTGCCGGTCTTGTCCTGGACGTTCGGTGGGAACTGGCGAGGCTTCATGGTTATCAGGGGCGTCAAAGTCCGCCTCGGCCTCTCCCTGTGTGTGCGAGTCGTTCGGAGACTGATTCTCACGAGATTGCGCTGTCTTTTGCTCGTCATCCTTCTCAAGTGAAGCGTCCAGAACGTTTCCCTTGGTACCATCTTGTGACTGTGCCTGCGATTGCTCTAGTTTGTGGTTGCCGTCCTTCGCCGCTGGCATTTTCGACGCTTGCTCTTTGGACAATTCTTCTTTAGGTCTCGATGGAGGAGGCAGGTTGACCTCAGCAGCAGCGGGCCCATAGCGCCGATGATATGCTTCCTGAGCGCGAGATCGACTGGCGTGAAACGCCCGATTATGCGACGGACTCCGAATCGTGCGGTAGGTGGACGGTTCGCTTGTTCTAACTGCGCGCATCAAATGCGGGTACAGAAATGGTAGCCGTGGGGTAGCCATGATGGAAGAGTTGGAGCTACCGCCGGATCATTCGAGAAACCATGTATCGATGCCGTAGGGGTTTGCGTACACATGTAGGAAGTTGGCAGGAAGGCATTCTAGCTTTCCCGCGGCGAAGTTGTTGCGGGTCGGAAAGTGGAAACGTGACGTGGGCGGTGAAGAGGCCGCGGAATAATGGTAGCTTAGGGCGTTTGCCAGTTGGTGGAGGTAGTTTCAAAACTAGAAAATGCTTCGAACTCAGTTCATGCGAAAGAAAGTTATGGTTATGTATGTGCATAACAAGATGATATATACAAAATGTTGGCCTGATCTGGCTCATGGTTGCTTCATCCCCACTGCCAGAAGCCCGAACAACAAATGCGTTCGTTTCCAATAATCATGAGCTCGTTGCTCAAGAATTTTGACCGACTTCGGATTCGAGTTTAGACTGCTGCAGAGGCTTTCGACAGCGTCTGACAACGAGTCCTGAGTTGGCTCCGCGGTTGCCAGAGCATTGCTCAAGTAGACCAGATCGAAATAGAGCTGAATCTTGTAGTCGTCGGTTTTCTGCGCTCCGATTGTAACGTCAGCTTCCGTCGGCTGGATTTTATCATTATCTCCATTCTGAACTGTTCCAGCTTCTTTGGATGCCGTGCTTTCTTCTTGATCGTGTACCGGCTTCCAAGCCTTAAGAGTAGCTGTGGCGGTGGCCCAAACCTCTTTTCGCAATGCACCCTTGAGCGCTTGAGTAGTAGACATGTCCCAAAGCCCTAAGCCGTAGTCATCCATCGTGTCCACAAGACGCCGCAGGAACTTGAAAATTGCTGGTGAAGGCTGAACCGGAAGCTCAGGGTCACCCTCCCAGAGGCTCCGACCAGGGAGTATTGTATTTGTTTGGGAGGCGCGTTTGGGCCATATATTCAAGGGTTCTGTAAGTGTGACTACCTGTGCGGTAAGGATTTGTTGCAGCTGAGGGACGATTTCTTTTGAAAAAGCGAAATCGCTGGAAACGGAGTCAACAGGGAGGTCCTTCCTAGCCAGCCTAATCAGTTTTAGCAGAAAGGCGGCTTTCTTGTCTCGATGAGAAGATCCAAAGGTTTTGAGAATCTCAGCGAAGGATGACTGCAGGAGCTTGAGCGACTCCCGAACAGATTGCTGGAGCGCGTCTTTCAGCAATGCAGTATCGTCGTCGTTCAATATGGCCGTTATATCCATGTCTGCATCCTCCTCTTCTCCTTCCTCGAGGATGTCGGTCCATCGTACTCTTTTCAGTTCATTGATATACTCCTTGGATTTGCCAATGGCAGCAAGCCAGGTCTCGTACTTTGCTAACACTGCGGATACGTCTGCGTCGCGCCCAAGCAATCTATCTGCGATTGTTTGTTTGAAAGCGGCCGCACCATCTGAGATGTCAAGATTGATTAGTTCGTCATCCCAAAGGGAAAGCGCCTCAACGTGTTCTTTGGCGTCCCAATTTGTGATCACAAAAGAGACAGCCTGGCCGAATTGCTCCAACTCCCTGGCCTGATCTGACAGTATTTGGCTGAGCCGCTCATTGAAAGCAGATCGAATGCCTTCTAGGACGTTCAAGGGCGAATGAGTAGGTGTTGAGCCCAAGGAGCTGAGCCATAACTCCAAAGTTCTGCGACGAAGAGCGAGTAATTCAGAGAAATCGTACCAGTCTGTCAAGGCGTGACTGCAGCCTTTGACGAAAGCGTCGAACGCTTGTCTTGACCACTGCTTGATTGTCTTTTCTGCTTCTGGTTTCGACAGCTCACTTAGTTTGATCCAGGGAGTGAAATTCTTGACGTCTGCAGCTACCCAACGTCCCAGCACGTCAATGCTCAGTTCATCAAGGCTGATGATGTCAGGGTCGGCCAAGATAGGTCTTGTCTTCAACTTATTGAGCACATCCGACAGTCGACGAGAAAGCAGAGTCTTCGACATTTGCAGGGTTTGGATGTAGAGCTGCAGAGCGTTCGGAACATTCTCGCCCGACGCTTCAGTGAGCTCCAGCAGATTTTCAATGACCTCCAGGCGAACGTGGTGAAAATGGCGGATAGCATCGTCTGATGAGGAGCTCGTCGCTAGGCAATAAGCCGCCAATGACTCGATTACATCGTCAACGGTGGACTTTGCGGACGTAAGTCGCTTGTCAACTCTCTTCAGGAGTGTCCGTCGAAGGGATGCTAACTGGTTGCGCAAATTGTCCAGAAATGGTGGTATGGTCTTCTGTTGTGAAAGAGTCTTGTGAAGAAGTCGGGAAACAACCAGCAGTTTCGCCGTCAGCAGGGGAGAACCGCGCTTTCTCAAAAGATATGCAATCGCCTGCGTGCAGCGGTGGAGAAGTGAAAGCTGAGCCCCCAATGCTCGTCTCTCTGTTTCTATATTCAAATCAATTCCCTGAACTGCAAAGCCCGAGAGCGCCAGTTCTTACCCTTATCCTGAGCATCGTCTTTCATTTGATTCATGTGCGCATGCATCCTCTCGATCAATCGTGGGTTGCATCTTCGTCCAATGTCGGCCAAAGTCGAATCCACCTCCTGAATCTCGTGGTTCATCAGGACAATTGTCTCGGCCGTCCCAACGAGCTCTCGATACCTCGTTCTGAGTGCGAATCCAGTATTAGCAATCATCCACCCAATTGTCTCGCCGAAGACTTACCCCACGAGAGCTCGGAGCCTCTCCTTGTTGCTCGCGATGTCCCGACGTAGCTCCTGTTCCAGATGGCGAACGGTGGGAATTGGGTACTGGAAGGCATCCTGCCATGACTTGAGGCTTTGCGGATCCGAACCGGCCGACGCCATGTTAACGGGCGCATAGGATGCTGGAACGAGAAATGCCAACAACACGGAAAGACAATTGCTGATCAGAGCTTAGCTGTGCCGCAAGCAACGATAATCAATGCTGCCTCAGGCACCACACGTGGCAGTAATCGATCTTACAATCTTTCAATACGTGACAGATTGTATTTGGCTAGTCCACAAATTGTAAGTACCTGACGGGCCCCGCTGAGTCACTAAACACTCGGAGATACAAGGATCTTTGCCCCTCATATATTTTCTTTATCTATCCTTTGCTTTTGTGAATCAACAACGATCATGCCGCTTCTAGATCCTGATACAGAGGCTCCGGCCGAGCCTTCAACGGCGCAGCTACAGAGGCTACCCTTTCCCCCAGTCACTTACTGTCACATCCTTCATTGCTCTTATCATGACTGGCAACCTCGGTATGCTCCTCATGCTTCTCAAATGGTTGAAAGATCATGAATCTAACTGACAATATCATGGACTAGATACCGCACACTCACCCCTAAGTCTCGTGCTATACCTTTGACGCCTTCATTCGTGTCCTACCTCCGCGCCGATGGAATCGTTCTGCCACCAGAGACCACCCCGCAGGGGGAAGATGACCTAGACACATTTTCCGACGACGATGCAGACGAGGAGCCAGATCCGTCCGTTGAATGGCAAGAAATCCACTCCCAGATCAAGGCGACCATCTCAGAGTTTGGCGGCAAAGTAACACCCAAGCTGAACTGGAGTGCCCCAAAGGATGCTGTGTGGATGTCGGCTACGAACGATCTTCAATGCCGAACACCAAACGATATATACCTCCTTCTGAAGAGCAGCGATTTCATCACACACGACTTGGAGCATCCATTCGACGGTTGCGTGCCCGATACAGACGACTCGTCCGATACGCCAGCCACCCAGCCCGATATTCCTTACCACCTAGTCCTCCGGAAATACGTTAACTTCAATCCCTCTCTTGAATTCCGTTGCTTTGTACGTAACCGTGTGCTCTTGTGCATGTGCCAGCGCGACCAGAATCATTTCGACTTTCTCTTCTCACTGCGGGATACCCTTCGATCACGCATCCAGGCTTTCTTCGACGACAAGCTCAGGGACACATTTCCAGACCCCAACTTCGTCTTTGACGTGTATATCCCTGAGCCACACCAGCGCGTGTGGCTTATCGACATCAACCCTTGGGCCGATAGAACCGATCCGCTTTTGTTCAGTTGGCTGGAAATCCTGCAGATGAAGGATCCCATTGGAATTCAGGAAGAGGACGCAGACGCTCCAGAAGAAAGCTTTGTTCGGCTCTCTCTCAACGGCAGCCCCACAGCGGTGGACGTAAATGAGGATGAGGGTTCTGAGTCAGAAGAAGAAGAGGTTGAAAGCGCGGACGATGGAGACGACTCGCCGTTCCTCCCTGAATTCCGTCTCGTGAAGCGTGACGACCCAGAGGCGTATTCTTTCAGTACTCCTCAGTACTCCGCGCACAAATTGCCTAGAGAAGTTGTTGATGCATCTCTTTCTGGGCCGGGTGGCATGAGTGAGTTCTTGGGTAAATGGCAGGACATTCTAGCCAAGCAGGCGCAGGAGGATACGGACAGTGACGATGAATGATAGTACATTTTCACTTGCTGTTTGCTACTACAACTTTCGATAGAGAAACTTTTTGTGTGGGGCATCTGGACGGACGGCGTTTTGAACTGGTAAACCAGGGAAAAGTTGCATGTATAGATAGCATTTCAGTTTTAAGAATGCATTGCTGGTTATGCAAGATCTCTATGTGCATGATTCTGCGATTCGAAGAATCCATCACAGGTAGCTGTCGAAATCCGATTCCCTTGGCAATGAATCATATTGTCCAAGCAACAATGCTGTCACCGTATGTACAAAGCAAAGCCAGATAGAATAACGGTCATCTCAATTGAGGTAGAGCCTTCGAATCTTGCGGAGGTAGGCTAGGGGTAAGCCGGCCCAGATCTACAGCTTATGCCTCTTCTCACCCGAGGCCAACTTGCGAAATTCCTCCTGCGGATACCCCTTGACGAACCGCTCCATGCCAGCAAAAACCTCATACGTATTCTGACGGTCGAGCAGCTCCCGCTCCGGCCGACGAATGAGCTCCTTGATCTTGAGCAAACTCGACTGGTTCAGATGCGTACCCAGACGCTCGTCGACCTCCTCGAGAACCTTCTTAAGGAACCCCGCCGAGTCGTCGGATTTACCCGACGGGGCGGAGATGACCTTGTTCACGAAGCCGGTGGCTACCAGCTCCTCGCAGGTGATCCGCTTGCTCATGATGAGCGCCTCGTTGGCCTTGGAGATTCCCAGGCGCTCGACGAAGGCGCGGGAGGCGCCGCCCTCGGCGACGAGACCGAGGGAGGAGAATGGCGTCAGGAGGAAGGTGTGCGGGGCGGCGTAGACGAAGTCGGCGAAGGCGATGAGGGCTGCGGAGAGACCGACTGCTGGGCCGTTGAGTGCGGCGATGAGGATCTTGGGGTGGTTGTAAACGGTGCGGGTGAGGTCGAGGTTGTTGACGACGAAGGTACGCGTGACTTCTCTCCGGGAGTCGCTGCCCAGGCCGCCGCCTGGTCGGGTGGAGGTCACGTCTGCTCCGCTATGGGAAGTTAGCGGTGAGAGCAGTTGGAAGGAAAGTGATAATGCTTACGCGGAGAAGAAACGACCGGTTCCTGTTAGGATGGTGATGAAGATATCATCTCGCTTCTCAATTTCCCGTAACCGCTCACCAAGCAGATAGTAGAGGTCTGCGTTGAGGGCGTTCAGCTTCTCGGGGCGATTGAATGTGATGATCGCAATGCGCTCTAGGTATGTGAGGGTGATAAGATCTTCGTTTCCCATCTTGAAATGCGAAGAAGGCTGTTGCAGATGTCAAATTTAACCACGAAGCAGTCAGGCTCTATATAAATTAAGAGTCCAGATATGTGAACAACGGAAATACTTAATGTCAAAAAGCAGGGACAGGAGATCGGCCAGCAACGCTCCAGATAAATACCACAGATCTAGCTCCCTAAGGATCCGGACTATCCTCAATTCCTCTTTCCTTCAATCCTTCACGGCTATGGAGCAGCAGCACCCTCATTATTGCGGGGAGCCCGGACGGTCCGAGCTGCCAGCCGAGGCTCGCTGGCAGATCCATTACAAAGTCAGGTGACCGCACGTGGCTTGTTTGTCCTGTTTGCAGGAACCGCTGATCTTCCTCTCACCAAAAGTTCCCTGGTGGGCCGATGGAGGTCCGCGGACACTGATATCAAGTCCAATGCACGAGAAGAACGCCGCATGTGTCACTGCTCGTCGAATTAGCAATTGATACAACAAAGGAGAGCTCGATATTTGCAATACCGAAAAGAGCATACAATTCATTCTCTCTGTCGAGTGCTGCATCTCCGGGCCGTACACCTCTACCAGAACGCCATTCCATCACACAACTCACAATGTCAGCCATCCTGCGCAGATTACAAGGGGGCAACCTCGAAGTCTTCAAGGTACGTACCTATACATATATCTCTCTCGCCTCCACTTCCACAAAGATCACCCCCCTCTATGTCTCCACCGAACCAGACCGCATTAACCCACCTATAGTTCGGCATGTATGTCATCTTCCCCATCGGCTGGATGTACTACTTCGGCACAAACCTCGACGATCGATTCAGCGTACCCGGTTTCTGGCCCTCCGCCGAGCAATCGCACAAGATCCCCCTCGAGAAGGAGGAGATTGATAAGGAGCTCGCCCGGATGAGGACGGTAGATGCCATCCGGCGCGAGAGACGGTTGCAGCGGGAGGCGATGGAGGCTCAGGCTCAGGCTCAGGTAGCTGCGCGGGCGGAGAAAGCGGAGTGAAATTCGTTTGAAGGAGTGGTATATACTTGTCGTGTGGGATGCGATTATCCAGTCGAGGGCAATGGGTCTTATAGGCCGGAGGCTGGTAAGCTGGAAATGGAAGGGAAGGGAAGGAAGGAGGAGGGCGTTCTGCGGGGTTCAGAATGGCCGGACATGTGGCATGGCAAGTTGGCAACAGTGGATGTGACACATGTACGATGTATGATTGACATTTTGTATAACACTCTTCTCTGGGCATATTAGGAGTTTTGTCTTGTTTTCTATGCAATAAGTTTCATCTCGTTATTTGGCCGAGTCTACCTGTTTGCTACACGAGACTGTCTTTTCGTTTACTGTTGGATGGACAAGTCCTAGCATCTTCGCCTCCTCTGCTAACAGACCGAGCGCCTCCCAGCGGGCAACGATATAAAGGTATGAAAATCGTGTTAATCGGGTATCACGTCATTTATGTCTGGAAAGGAAGGCTGGCTTCGATAAACATAACAGCTCAAATTTAGGATACACGCAAGGGCAGAAGAACTCCTAGGGTATGCGCCTGCCTGCTTCCGGTTGTTTGTTCGAACGGATAGGAAAAGAAGAGTCCCTTCACAACGCCTTCGTATGCAACAAATCGATAATGAGAATGCTAAGAATAGAAAGCCGCGACAAGCTCGTCGTCTAGGAGCGCAAGAGACGGTGTTGAGAAGCGGATGTGAATCGACTCGAGTCAGGATAACGGTAGAATGTGATCAGGAATCGCACAGAAAGAGAGACGGTCACAGTTCAGCGATCGGAGTTGCTGTTGCGGCGGCATCTTTGACCGTGTCATACATCATCTCCAGGGCCTTGGTGCTATTTTCGCGAAATATCGCGGTGATGGAAGGCAGGCCCGTCGAGATGAACGGGCGTTCACCCGCCCAGTAGTAATAGAGATGGCCGTAGATTGATCTGACATGGTCGGGAAGGTAGACATAGACGCCGGTGATGATCATAGTGATGACGGTCAGGAGTATGGAGTCTGTCAAGAAACAATGGTTCTTAGCAATTGCAAACAACGCAAGCGCTTCAGGGCGTCCTCGACATCGTAGTCAATTGGATGAAAGATAGCCAGCAAGGTCAATCATCCAGGACAAAGGGAGACAACATACTAAAGATGAATTTTTCGGTAGGGGTGAGCATATATAGGGCGAACGTGACCTCATATTGATAGACCTTCAGACGAAACCACCGAACCAAGGCAGATGCTATCCAGAGAAGAGGAGCCATGGTTGACTTCGATTTGATGATTGACTTTGAGCAATTGAAGCGGGTAGACAACTGGCTCAATGACTGAAAGACTGATATGTTTTTATATATAAATGAATGGTGCTTTTTTTCCTTTCCCTGACTGTACCCCTTAGTGGTCACACTCTGCGGGAGATTTGTATTAGAGGACTTGGCGCTGTAAAGAGGCGACAATGGCTTGAGGTCGTTAGAGAGTAAGAAGCAAGATATTTCAAAAGAACGGAATTGCTTGTCGAAGAAGCTCAGGATAGAATTGCTCTAGGCTCCCATACTCTCCTGGTCAGGTCTGACTGGGAAAGTAGTCAGCGGTCGGTTTATCTGGTTGTGGAGTAGCAGTGGAAATTACCAAAGTAGCGGGTACCTCGAGGTTTCTTAAACCCTGGGCTGACAACTTCAGGGGTCAAGGGAGATTAACTTTGAAGTGGCGAGATTCAATTAAAATGTTGACGTAGTCGGTCAATTCGTCAAATTCTCGATTCAGATAAAGATGATTGTCAGGTGTCAAGATTTGAAAATAGTGATAGCTGATCAACATTTTCGGTGTAGTAGACAAGGTACATAGTGGTGCTGATCGAGAAGATCCAATATTAATGCCTGAGGAATTTACAGAACAAGCTGTGCGGGGACAATTGTTGCCGGGAGAAGATCAAATGTGGAGAGGTAGGTTGATGCATAGCAGAGGATCCCCAACCTTACTTTGTTGAGACATACGAGTACGACTACGAAGTACGGATTGATCTAGATATTTCGGAGGATCATCTGGAACAATAACAGGCAATTCGGGACTTCCAATTGAGAAAAGGAAATTTTCTTAGGCGTCTGGATAACTACGCAGAACTAGAAGAAACCCACTTGGTTCCACCGCAGGGTCTAGCTCATAGCTAGATATCTGCTATCAATCTGACTGGAGGACAAGAATAGAAATCGAATTGCCGGTCGTTGTTGGAATGTTGGTAGTACTCCGTAGGTACTTCTACTCCGTAGATACTCCGCTCTGATTTGAATGATATGGACATGAACAGGTGTCTAGAACATAACTTAGATTCCGTCATGACAGCTATGTCACTTTTGTCAACATAGTTATGTAGGAGCCAGGAGCATTATCTGAGGATAATGATGGATATGACAACGGAGCAGCAAGTACCTGAGCGGGAGCGTCGTCAGCCTGTGCTTGGCATCTGTAGCAACCCCAACGAAGCTATTCCCCCTCAACGCATCGTGAATATCATTAGTATTTTGCTGAGGCTTCATCGTTATTATATGATGAGAGGTACGGAGTAGATAGAATCAGCTCAATCTTTCATACTGTACCTCATAATAGAGACTTCACATCAAGTCATAATTTTGTACTTTGAACAGACAGTCCTCTGCTAAACTTGCCAAAATCTCTTACGAAGGAGTAAGACAGAAGAAGTCTATTACTCTACAAATGTACCTCCACAGAAACTCCAATAGAAGGAGTTCATGTTTCACACAAGATATCGCCATAGATACAAGGTAGCCTGATAGCAATACCTCTTAGACCGAAAGGTATGCCCACTTGTCAAAGTGCTACCTAGATAGACTCATCCAGCCTGACCGCTCTCTCAACCTAACCCATCCTATCAAACCAACCTCAGAGATAGACAAAATGAAACAATGCCACACCCCGCACCAGCGACAACAATCCCACAAAGCCTATCCATCCTAAGGACCTTCCTTCTACCCAAAGCCAAAGCCATCCACTCACCACTCTCACTCCACCGCCCCTTCACTCTCGCCTCGTCCCTCTCGGCAAAACAGCTCCCTCCGCGCCTCAAAATCGACGATGCCGACTTGACCATTTCCTACCTCAAGGGCACCGGCCCAGGAGGCCAGAAGATCGTACGCTGCACTTCCACTTCCCCTCTATCATTCACTTCTCCTTGATTCATCGCTAAGCAATGCAATCAACAGAACAAAACCAACTCCGCCGTCCAGCTCATCCACAAACCCACCGGCATAGTGGTGAAATCCCAAGCCACGCGCTCCCGATCCCAGAATGAGAAGATCGCGCGGCAGATCCTGGCTGATAAAGTCGAGGATTTGCTGAAGGGCGATGAGAGCCGGAATGCTATTCGGGCTGAGCGCGCACGCAAGAAGAAGGCGAGCAAGATGAAGAAGACGAGGCGGAAGTATCGGGAGTTGGAGAAGGGGGCGCAAACGGATGAGCATGAGGATGGGGATGAGCTAGAGTTGGAAGATGATGCGGGTGATGGTTCTGAGGGACAAGGAGTGGTGGATGACTGTCGCTTGGATGCGAAAGATTCTACCACCGAGGAAACTTCTGATGCTCAGACTGCTGAACAGAAGCAGGTTAGAAATGATCAGTCTGCTATATCTGTCTCAAAATGTCAGTACGGGACTCCGTCTATGCGAAATAGCTAGTCTACACTTCATCTCATTGTGCTACTGTTGGTCAGGTCTTGCACTCAGCACTCATCTGATGGACATGACAGACACTTTAGGGATGAATTTCTCCTTGTAGAAGTTCCAAAGATGATTTTGTGTACTCTATGCACAAGTACATGAGACAAGCTGGAAACTCTAAGAATTATCTGATTATCATAAAAGGCATGAATGTTTCCTCGCTTTTCTGGTCGATTCGGGCGTCGAATGCAGACCACGCACATCTTCTGCTATCGCTCATCCAATGTAACTGCTCAATACTGTCCGCGCCTCAGCTCCCAGGCGCTCTTGTACGCACGCAGAGATCCGTCCATTATGCTTCTTGTCGGCCTCCTTCAAGTATCTGCCGACCCAAGCCTTTAGATCGGCGCCTGTGTCGGGCCATGGATCCCTGGTTTGTGGTCGCACGGTATTCAGCGCTGTGAAACCCACTCCGAACGCCATATCCTCAACGTCATGTTCGGCAATGATGTCGTCTCTGCTGGCGGGAAGAGGGGGAAGCTCCAACAATTTGAGTAAAGCCTCACATGTGAAGCTCCATCCCTTCTTGTATCGGTTTGCAAATGCTTCTGAGTTTGCAAGCGTCTTTGTGAAAGACAGCACAGCAGTCTTACGGTCCAATGGTCGTGCGAGTTTCTGCGTTTCAGGGAGGATGATGTTGAGATAGATGGGGGTGAAAAGGCTGTCATTTGTCAGTATATGTAGACCGGTAAACTTTCATCTGGACATACTCTGGTTGAACTTTATCTGTGGCCTGGATAAAGTAATCGGCACTATAGCCCTTGTCGTCATGAGCGGAAATGAAGTGATAGAAGCGGACAAATCTGAGAGTGAGATGCTCGGTCTTCGAGTTTTGAAGGCGAGTGAGAATGACCTGCATGATAGAAACGAAGTACTGCTCCAATGCCGTGCTAGAAGTAGCGTCAGTATGTAACAAACAAGATCGATCTCTCATTATCCACTTACGGTGGGAAGTTTGCAACGACACTCTCCAAAAGGTCAAATCCATAGCCTTCATTGGCTTTGGTGGAAAGCAATTTTTGAAAGATACCAAGGATCGGGACCAGTTGCTGGTTTTCCAAGATGAACTGAGTGCCACGAGGGATAATAGAAGACAGCAGACGGACAAGAGCAGGAATGTTGCCCTTGGACTCCCACATCACAGGCATGAGGATGGGAGCGATTAGGTTCTGGTAGTAGTTGGGCAGAGACCCCGAAGGATTGGCCTCCAAAAGAGCCGCAAAGAGCTGGAAGACGTATGGCATGAATTCTGCAATCAGATTAGCACTCAAGCATGTCCTCTAAGCTGCTGTTCCTTCCTGATTGCACCATACCTTGGACGTCGCCTTGAAGGATATTTGCGAAAGGTGGGTAGAGCGCTTGTTCGAGCTTCTCGGAATTGGCCGGTGCAGCGAATCTGGGTGTGTCAGTTCTCAAATCGAGAAAAAACCAAAGAATGATCCTCATACCTAATGAATGCGCCCATCGCTTCGAAGTGGAAATAATAGAAGCGGGGATTGCTTGGATTTTTACTGATAACATTAGTGATGTTAATGAGATGTTGAAGAACCACGTCCGTATATGGGACCACGTCTTCTTTGATGACAATCAGGACTCTCATGGCACATCTCATTAAGAACTCATTCTCTTGCACCTTCTCAGGGGCAGGTTCCTTCTGGATCAATGAGAAAATGTGTTGCAAAAGATCTTTCGCTAGAGGAGTGACAGTAGCGGGAACAATAATTGGTTGACCTTGGCTGTCTGCAAGGTAAAGCACTCTTTCGACAGCGATAGCTGCATAAGTATAGACAACAAAGTTTGGAGAGCCGAGATGCTTGACCAGCAAAGGAAGCACTTCTTGCCACTGGTCTTTCGTGATGATACTGCGGAAGAGGTAAAGGTACTTGATTGCATCTACCTTGAGAATAGGGTGGGCACTTTCATCGGCAATCAGGTCCGCAGCGAGGTTCTTTTGGAAGAAGTCGGTGATGCTGACAAGGGGGTTGGTCGCAGTGACACCGTGGCTTGCTGTGGGAACTCCCTTGGCCGCAATTGCAGAGAACAAATAAACGGCGGTGTCCTTGGCCTTCCAATTCGAGGCTGGGCTCTTTGCGTATTCAGCAAGATAGTGGTCGCTGTATTTGAGAACGACCTTAGTCACGGGCCCCTCGAATTGCTCTGCCAGCCGTCGCAAGAAGTCTGTGGCAGCCCGCCGTCTAGTTTCGCTATCCGATCCTTCAAGATCTCGTCGGATAAATTCAATAGGCTCGTCTTCGAAAAGCTCCTCATCTGACTCACGCAGACTCACGTTTGGTAAGACCACTTTCTCAACGATTTGGCCAAGGGTCTCTTCTGCCTGGAAGACCGACGAGTGTTCTGGCATACCCGCAACCGAAGTCAAAAATTGAAGCGCTTTGCTGACGAGAATGTCATACTTTGTGTCTTGGCCAATTGTAGTCAGGAAGCTCCATGAGCTCTGCACAAATTGCCCAACATGAGGACTGAATACGTCCATGTACTTCTGCACATACAGAGTCAGAGCCTCGAAAATTCCAGCCCGCACGAATTCTAACGGGCCGGCCTCAGTATCGTCGTCTGTGTGAAGTAAAGCGTTGTCGTATGTCAAATATTTGAGCAAGAGCGAAGCTATTCCTGAGAGGTTCTCCTCAAACATAGGAGGAAGATCATGGCAAGAGAGGTCGAACAGCAATTTCACCATCAGATTGAATTGTGTAAACCCAAGGACGAGGTTTTCCTTGTTCGACTTGTTCTCCTCGAGGAATGAATCCAAGCCCTAATCAGAATCAGCATAATGGTCGGGTATGGCAATCGCCGAGTGAGCAGTGAGGGGGAGCTTTACCTCAAAGAGAGCCAAAAAAGGACTCCCAAATTTGTTTAGGACATGGTTGATCTCTGTATACAGCTCATTTGATTGGAACAAGGGCCTCCATCTTTTGAAGATTGAATGTGCGACTTGCAATACCCCAATGTTGGCGGCGGGGTTCTTTGGCTGGAGTCTTGAAACAAGATCCTAGGAACAGTCAGTACAACTACAGAGCGACCAGAAAACCGTCTGTACTACTCACATCTACAAGGGTGTCCCACCGCTCCCAGAAGTCACTATCGGCAATCACGCTGACAGCTTCGCCAAGCTGCGACTGGATCCCTGCCGGAACAGTAACCATCAAGCTGATCAGCTCCCGCTTGATCGTCGCGACCTCGTCCAGCTGGAGTTTGTAGTTTCCATCCTCATCGGTCCAGTTTCGCTTAATGAAGTTCTTGAAGCATAGAGCACTGGCAAGGCGGGTGTTGTAGGGGTATGAAGTAGATGCCGTGATCTGGAGGAGCTGCAAAGAAAAGCCGGGTTTCTGTTCCTCCTGGCGAAGAGTAGCCTCAGCTGCAAAAAGATTAGACAATGCATCGGAAAACGGACAGACAAGCCAGATAAGCCTAATTTTCCCATACCTTGTTTGTTTTGCCTGGGGTCCAAGCTGGCCTCAAGGAGCTGGGCAACAGCTCCGAGATCCGCAGCCATTTTTCGAGAAGCGGGGTGTAATTAAGCAGAGTTCACGTAGAAAACAGCTGACAATCTTTCAAAAGATAGCAATTTGAGAAAGAGGACAGGAGGGAAAGTCTGAG